>SJXQ01008543.1:138177-166949 GCA_006408695.1 Aepyceros melampus | reverse complement strand
CACACAGGAGAGGCCCTGCGCAGTGCCCCCGCAGTCACACACTGCACACCCCGTGCAGGCGCGCGCGCGTGCATACACACACACACACACACACACACACTCACGCACACACCCCACTCACAGGAAAACTCTCCGTACCCGCCCGCACACGCTATACTCCGTCCAGTCCAAAGCTAACGCATCTTGCTGCGCCCCAGAGAAAATACACACTCACATGGGTACACATGTAAACATACACCCAATCCACCTCACCACACACACATCTAGGCAGCCCACACCCTCCCCCCACAGGCACACTCATTCTCCCTCACAGAAACACACACACAAGCACACGACGCCCCTCATACCCATGGTGTGCATGGAGACCCTTCTTTATGCACACACAGTTTGGACACCCGCTCGTGGACATAATGGCCCCCACCTCCCACTGAGACACGTTTGCCAGCATATCCATTGTGCCGTTAAAAGCACACCAGGCCCCCTCCTACCCACCCATACCTACCCACAGTCACACACCCCACAGGGAGACCCACAAAACCCACAAAGGCACACACCTATAGGACTTGTACACACTACTCAGCACACTCACTCAATGCATTCTGCTGTGCCCCCTCAGGTCTCTCTCTCTCTCACACACACACACACACACACACACGCACTGCCCTGCACAGGGAGCAGCTCTCTCTCATACCACCCCATTTCACAGTCAGGTTGGACACTTCCCACCACCAGCCATGGGAACACGTAGCTGCCCCTTTTCCCCAGGACTCCCTGCCCATTAGCTCGACCCAGAGGGGACACCACAAGCCGACAGTGGGCTCCAAGCTGGCCCCCACTTCACCCCCAGCACGTGAGTCAGACAGGAAGCTGGAGTCACGGCAGACCCTGTCCTCCACCCCTTCCTGCTCCCTCTCTTCCCGGGCCCCTTCCCGGGTGGGGCCGGCAGAGGCCTTGGCTAGTGGGTGTCGCCACCGACGTTTCTATGCACTTGACTGTTCAGCGTGTGCTTACCCCACACAGCGGCTCACTGGGGACTGGGGCTGCTGCCCTGGCCGAGTTTTCAGAGAGGGAACCAACAGAAACCCAAGAGCACCCAGTCTGTGAGGCGGCACTGGGACTCCAAGCCCAGAGTGCCTTCATTCCAATTTTGATCTCACCCCTAAACTCTAGCCAACACCAGGGAAAGAAGGCTGAGGGCAGCAGGGAAGAGACCAGCCAAACTCTGCTCTCAGATCTAGGAGTCAGGGACGAAGAGGCATAGGGCTGGGCCCTTGCAAGGGAAGCCACCAGAAGGGAGAACCAGGCAGAAGAGCCAGCATCCCTTCCCTCCCTCATCTCCATCACCTGCTGTCCCGGGAAAGGACAGGCCAGGATGGAGGATCATGTGGGAGGCAGAGGAGAGAGACAGAGGGGCACAGGGAGGAGGTGAGACCAAGAGGCAGAGGGAGGAGAAATTAAGGCCCGTGCGGGTGGGCAGGAGCAAGGGAGGAGGCGGAAGGGTGAGGGTGAGGCGTGTGGGGCTGGGAGCGGTTTTGTTCTCCTGTTTCCTGTTTGCTGCTAGCTGGGCCCCCAGTGCAGGAGCCAGACCCCCACCCCCTCCCTGGCGGAAGCCAGACGGGAAGAGGGAGGCTGCCATCAGCGCTGAGTCAGGAGGGCTTGGGGCAGAGCTGGAAAGGACCATCCATGGTCAGGGGGAGCAGGACTCCTGGCATCTCCATCAGCAAGCTCCCCATCATTAGAAAAGCAAGGCTTCTGGGTCAGGACCACTCCTGCCTTCGTCATGCCCTCCAAAAGCCAGGGCCTCACACGACCTGGACTGCCCAGATGTCCTCGGACTCTGCCACCCCAAATGAAGGGCTATGACCATAGGGACATCCTGACTCAAAGCCTGACCTGCTTTTCCAGAAGGCAGCCAGTTAGTCCCTCCAGTTGCCTGATTGCCTTTCCTCTTGCTGCAAGTTTGGTCCCTGGTTCTGAGAAAATGGGCTCACTGTCCCCTCTCATACCCCGTGGAGTCTCTCATGGGCAACAGGTGCTGACTTGTCCGTGTGTCCAGATCAAGAGCCCACCTCCCTCCCTCGAAACGGGTGAGGGATCTGAGGGCTGCGGGGAGAGGCGAGGTGGACAACAGCACCAGGTTTGTGTTCCAGGCTGCAGAGACCTGGGAAATACAGGCCATCTGTGACACCCATCTCCTGGCAGGGGCAACAAGGCCCCCCAAAGCAGATAACAGCCTCCTCCAACACAAACCGACACCTTCCCCACCCCACCCTCTCCACCCCAGCTTCCTCGGTAGGGATGTCAGGTGCAGGGTATGTACAGTAGGGCCTAGAAACCTATACACAGCTTGAATAAATGATCCTCCAGGCCTGGGGAGCCTCTCAGCCACCTCCCCCATTTCCTTTGGGAAAGGAATGTGGGGTGGGCCCCAGAGTGCAGTCAGGGAGGGGGCCAAGGGCTGGGAAATACCAGGCGTAGCTGAGATTCTATTCCAAGCCTTCCTGCCTGGTGTGAGTCCTCCCCTACACCCTCCCAGCTTCCTCCCCCCAAATCAGGAATTACCCCGCTGAGCAGTCTCTCCCATCATCCTCTAGTTTGACCAGCTTGCAAAATCCATTCAACCTTATCTTCCTGAAGGTCCCTGGGGAGGGCTTGGGGACTACACTCCCAAAGGGAGGGCATCCAGTCTTCCTCTCTCCAGATGAGATCATCCTTTACTGTTTGAAAGCACTTTCACTTTATCTCATTTGATCCTTACCCTAAGAACTGGATATGTGAAATTGTTTTCATACCCATTTTTCAGATGCAGGAACTGAGACTCAAAGAGGACAAATATCTGATTCAAGGCTGGCTTTTACTAAGCTGGGACCATCCTAGGATTCTAACTGACTCAAATCTCTTTCCATTATCCTCATTTATCTATTCAGGAACTTGAGTGCCTGCTGAGGGCCAGTGCTATGCTGGGGGCTGGGACAAATGCAGACCTCACTCTCAGGACACTTACAGTGCTATTCTAGCTTCTGAAATCTTCAGGGGTCTCCAGTTCTAGATTCAGGCCCAAGCCAGATGCCTTCACCCCCATCAACAGAGACCCCCCCACACACACCAAAGGAGCCCCTGTGTCAGGGATTCAAGGCCTCTTCTCTCTGAAGGGGACAGCTTGTTTGAGGGTGGCGTTCAGGGCCTCCCAAGTTAGCCTTTGAACCAGAGGGTGGACGGGGCTGGTGGAGCAGAAGGCTGCAGGGGCCAGCCTGACAACTGGGAGCTGGGGAGAGGAGAGCATCCTGGGGCCCAAGGGTCAGGTGAGAGGAGAAGGAGGGAACAGACACTGCTGAAGGGCATGTGGTTTAGGAAGTGAGAGAGAGGAGTCTGGACAATTCGCCTGCTTTTACTTCCTCTGGCTTGCTTAGTGCCTCCTCCCAGATCATAGGCTCCAAACCCTGAGACAAGCAATGCAACCACCCCAAGAGAATCATGTGGAATTTCTAAAGGTCTGACTGGTTCCATACGCCCACTTCACACGACCAAACTGGGACCCATTGACACAGGCTGGGACCTAGGACCCTTTGCTGCAGTGCTTGCCCCTGGACAAAACTCTCCTCCAGCAACAAAATGCAAAGAAACTATATGAGACTAAAAATAACTGTACACATTCACAGTTGGGGCAAAATTATGGACTAAAGAAACAAAGAGACCGAAAAAACCCAACTGCCACTTTTGAAGAGCCCAGAAGAAAAGCAGGAGTTGGGTAGGGAAAAAAAGGGAATTGCGAATGTCCTCTATACTTACCACCACCAGAGGGGTGGGCAAAATACCTAAGACACCCCTCCAGCCTGACTCTTGGACACACCCCTCCCCTCCCCCCATATGAGGAACAGGCCTGCCCCTTCCTCAGGTAGCAGCAAGCAAGGGAACTTGTTTGTTCTCTCTAGACTCTGCTGCAGCAGGGGCCCTAATAAAGCCTTGCCTGAACTTCCTGTCTGGCTTCTAGTCAATTTTTATTGATTGGGGAAGGCCAAGAACCCTGGTCAGTATCACCATCACCACCCCACAAACTCACATACAGACAGAGCAAATCCTTTGCCAGCCGGTCCATCCCAGGCACGCAGGCATGTGACACCAAGGCATGCCCGCCCGCCCACGCCTGGGCCTCTGACCCCTGCCCCAGTCTCTCGCTCAAGGGTGGCCGCCCCCTCCCTCCTCCTCCACCCTTCTGCCCCACTCAGATGCCTGCTTCTCAGCACCGCTTGTGTGCAGCCTGACGTGCCCCAACAGGCGAAGCTGACAAGCCGGCCAGGCAGGCCCGGGTCTCCCCAACATTCTTCAGTGTGCAGACAACCTGCGTGACTGGGAACCTGAGGACCCCATACTCGGTCTAGCCTGCAGGCAGTTGGGGGGGTGGCTCAGAGGGTCTCTCCCTATCCAGGGTCAGTCTTGCCCTGAGTGGGGGTGTGGTGACACTCCTCTCCCACTCTGAAACTGGGCTCCAGGAAGGCTGGGGGAGGGGAAGGCGAGAGAAAAGGGAGGAGGAAGCACGTGTGATGCCAGAAATCCAGGGGGGACTGACAGTCTCAAGCAGCACCGAATCCCCTAGTTCTTCCAGGAGCAGTACGTGGGCTTAGCACGTGGACTCCAGGGTCCTCTGGAGTCCAGAACTTCTGGGTCTGTGTCCTCTCTCTACTACTTCCTGGCTGTGAGACCTTGGGCAAATTACTTAACCTCTTTGAGCCTCAGCTCCTCACCAATAAAAAGGGAATGACACTTAAGTTCCACCTCATAGGTTGTTGGGAAAATTAAGTCAATTAAAGGAAGTCCTGAGTAGGAATTCAATAAATGCAAGCTTTTGTTTGTTGCTTTTTCTTTTAAAAGGCTTTTTTATTGAGGTATAACTGACGTGTAACACTATATTAGTTTCAGGTGTACAGCATGATTGGATATTCACATATATTTTGAAGTGATCACTACAAGTCTAGTTAAACATGTTACCACACTTTGCAGATTTTTTTTCCTGTGATGAGAACTTTTCAGATCTACTCTCTTAGTAACTTTCAAGCATATAATACTCTATTATTAACTATGGTCACCATGCTGTACATGACATCCTCAGGACTTCACTTTTTGGCTCCTTCCACCCACTTCACCTGCCCCCCACTTCTGGCAACCACCAGAGTGTGAGCCTGGTTTGGGTTTTTTTTTGTTTATTTGGGGTTTTCTTTTTAGATTCCACATATAAGTGAAATCACACTTACAGTATCTCTCTTTCTCTGATTCATTTCATTTGCCCTCAAGGTCAGTGCAAGATGTTTTCGGCATCATTTGGATATTCACACTCTCACACACACAACCACACTCACATTCAGACATATAAACAGCCCCACGTACACAAAGACACAGTGACACGTACAGACCCAGGTGAACCTATTCACGTGGACATCACCGTCATCTCCACTGCCAGCCCCCTACGTGCCCCACCTCCCCATAATAAGCAGGGAGGACTCATCAGGAGCCCCCACACTTTTGTAGCAGAACTTCCTCAGGCCCTGAGCCTTGTCTGTAGGCCCTTTGGGAATGAGGAAGGGGCAGCCAACATGAGACTCCAGGACAGAGCCTGCTCCCAGCAGACAAGGAGCATGGCGAAGGTGCCAGGCTGGCAGGGCCTCCTCCCAGCAAGAGAGCCAGTGCCCTCCTCAGGGACACCAGAGGGAGGGGTCTTTCCTCATAGTGGGAAATGAGCACTTCAGAGCAGGGTGAGTCTGGAGCCAGCCACAAAGTAAACAGCAGGGCCATTGCCCAGGCAACCGTGGCCCCAGCGTAGGCTAGGGCACCACAGGCTCTCTCAACCCCTGATTTACTCCACTCAGCAGCCCCTCAACTGTCTCAAGGCATGCCCTTTCTGTAGCCATTTTGATCTCTGGGGCTGTCTGGGGACTCATCAGAAGGAAGAAGCCGTGCTTTCTCCATCAGACTGGGCTCTTTGAGAGCAGGCTTGTTGTTGTTCAGCCCCAGGTTAGTCCAGAGTCTCTTCCCAGCAGTCAAGGCCTGTGTCCTTCCCTCAGATTGGAGAGTGCTCCAGGGCCTGCCCTGAGTCTCTCCCACTAGACTGAGAGTTTCCTAAGGATCATAGCTACTACATTTTCGGAAATGTATTTGTACGGCTAGAGTGCTTTGTCTGTAGTAGGCTCTCAAAAAGTATTTGCCAGATGGTCAGAATGTGGCAAATTCGAACTCTTGCGCTTTGCTGGTGGGAATGCAAAATGGTTTATTTGCATTTGCAGAGACCAGACATGTGGACATAGAAGGTGAAGGAGAGGAGGGGATGAACTGAGAGAGTGGCGTTGACACTACCACGTGTAAAACAGATGGCTAACAGGAAGCTGCTGTAAAACAGAGGGAGCCCAGTCCCACTGCTCCGAGATGACCCAAGGGGTGGGGTTCAGGCAGGAGGGAGGCTCCAGAGGAAGGGGATATGTGTATATTTATGCCTGATCTCCATTATTGTTCATCAGAAATCAACACAACATTGTAAAGCAATTATATTCCAATTTTTTAAATGGTAGAAAACAATATGGTTATGAAAAAAATTAAACACAGAATCACGATATGACCCAACAATTCCACATCTGGCCGTGTGCCCAAAAGAAGTGAAAGCAGGGACTCAGATACTTGTACAATGATGTTCACAGCAGCATATTTCATGAAGGTTCCCTTTGTGGAAAGGTGGAAACAACCCATTACAGATGAACTGGATAAACAAAATGTGATATATATATATATATATATATACACACACACACACACACACACACACACACACACAAAATGGAATTTTATTGTCTTAAACCCACTCCAGTACTCTTGCCTGGAAAATCTCATGGACGGAGGAGCCTGGTGGGCTGCAGTCCATGAGGTCTCGAAGTCAGACACGACTGAGCGACTTCACTTTCACTTTTCACTTTCATGCATTGGAGAAGGAAATGGCAACCCACTCCAGTGTTCTTGCCTGGAGAATCCCAGGGACGGAGGAGCCTGGTGGGCTGTTGTCTATGGGGTTGCACAGAGTCGGACACAACTGACGCGACTTAGCAACAGCAAACTCTGACATATGCCACAATATGGATGATCCGTGAAGACATTGTGAATTGAAAGTGAAAGTCACTCAATCGTGTCTGTGACCCCATGGATTGTAGTCCACCAGGCTCCTCTGTCAATGGAATTCTCCAGGCAAGAATACTGGAATGGTTGCTACTTCCTTCTCCAGGGGGTCTTCCCGACCCAGGGATGGAACCGGGGTCTCCTGCACTGTAGGCAGATTCTTTACCATCTGAGCTACAATGACCCATGAAGACATTATGTCCGTGAAGACATTATGCTACATCAGATCAAAAAGACAAGTATTGGAGCTTCCCTTGTGGTCCAGTGGTTAGGGCTCCACACTTCACTGCAGGGGGCACGGGTTTGATCCCTGCTCTGGGAACTAAGATCCCACATGCCACGTGGTATGGTGAAAAAGCAAAAAAAAAAAAAAGAGAGAGAGAGAGAGAGAGAGAGAGAGGCAACATCGCTTTAAAAAAGAAAGATAAATATTGTATGATTCACAGAGACAGGAAATAGAATGGTGGCTAACAAGGGCTGGGGGAAAGGGGAATGTAAGTTATCCTTTAGTGGGTACAGAGTTTCAGTTTGGGAAGATGAAAAAGTTCTGGAGGTTTGTGGTGGTGACGGTTGCACAACAATGTGGATGGACTTAATGCCACTGAACCGTACACTTAAAAATGATCAGTTTTGAGCTGCCTATATTTTAGCACACACCAAGAAAATGGCAAAGTCAGAATTCAATTTAAAAAATATATATATTATTGAAAGAAAATAGAACAAATGAACGGGTCCTCCAGTGGGGCCCAGGAGCAGGCCCTGCCCACAGCAGATGCCCAGGACGGCTGGGCACCGCCTTCTGGGAGAACCTTTCCCTCCCATCCCTTTCCATTGTGTCCTCTCACAACCCCCATTGTCATCTCTGGGAGCCCAGTATTCCCCTGCAGGGGGAGTTCTCAGGACCAGGGGAGTCTGAACCTCAAACACAGTAGATCCTTAGCACTGATGAGGACCTACTATATACCAGGCTTCACTGGTGGCTCAGACGGTAAAGAATCTACCTGCAATGCGGGGGAGTCAGGTTCAATCCCTGGGTTGGGAAGATCCATTGGAGAAGGAAATGGCAACCCACTCCAGTATTCTTGCCTAGAGAATTCCATGGACAGAGAGACTGGTGGGCTCTAGTCCATAGCGTTGCAAAGAGTCAGACACGACTAAGCAGCTAACACTTTCACTTACCACCTATCAGAGGCCAGAGAGACGGATGCAGTGTCTTGAAATGCCACATTCCAAGGTGCCAGGACCTTGGAAGAGCTTTTCTAGCAAAGTCAGGCTGAGTATGGGGCTCCTGATCCCCTGAGGTCTGACCCTCCCCTCAACACACGTCTTTCCCAAGCCTACGTACATATGTTTACACACCACTTGTAACATGTACACACACACCAGGGTGTGCACAAAGAGGCAGATCCCTGTTCTCCCATGCTCTCTCAGGCACACACTCCAAGAAAACCACGCCCGCACGCTGAAGGATGCAGCCTTGGCAGAGATGCCGGCAGGTCCCGCATGCGGCAGAGCCCCCTGCTGGCCCAGGTCTGGCGCACTTATCTCTTTCACAGGCCAGACTGGCAGGGAACCCTCATTCCCTCCACTCCCTTCCCCACGGCATTGTCCAGGCCCCTAACCAGGCCCCAGGGTCAGACTCCCCGCCTGTTACAGAGAAGCAGAAGGACAGAGCCACTGTGGACCCTTAGGAAGGGTCTCACTTTGGTTGGTCAAGGCGGCCTGGAGAGAGGCCAGAGCCCTTTCTCAGACTAGATCGTGTTGGGGCAGCCACTCCTGAAGGCCAGAGGATGCCTGCAATGACCATTCCCCAAAGTCATCATATCCGTTCTTTGACTCCACACGTAAAAGCTCATCTCAGAGGAGACTAGGGGAGAACCCTGGGCGTGGCTCTTCCTGCGGTCCCCTACTCCTCTCTCCAGAAGTTCTTCCTGTTGTCTGACCACCTGGCAGAGACAACAGGTGCATCCACTGGTTTCTTTCAGGGGAGCACTCAGTCCAAGTCAAGCTGGGACCACATCCCCTCCCAGGGCAGGTCTCAGCAGATTCTGAAAGTCTACCCAAGGGCACATGGGGCTCCCTACAGGGAGAGGTTCTCAGCTCCACCCCTGAAACCACCCACCCCCTCACCCAGGCCCTGCTCAACCTGCCCAGGTCATCCTACGCCCCAGCGGGCACAGCACAGCGTAAGAGCAGAACCTCTCCCTAATCCAGCCTGTGTTGCCCCCGAGGCAGCTGGAAGGGTGGAGGGGACGGTGGCTCTGCAGGGACAAATAACCTCCCCTGGCTTCTGCCCAGGAGGGAGCTGGGATGGTTTCTGGGCTGGGCTCTGTGGTCTGAAGAGGGCAGACGGCATTGCTTTCAGCCCCAGATCCTCCCCCTCACCAGGAGCCAGGCTCTGCATTTGGGGACACTGTGACAGCCGCAGCAGTAATTGATATTTGTTGAGCCCTTGCTATAAGCCAGGCACGCTTCACATGCATTACCTCATTTAACAGCAGAGCAGCTTCTTAGGATAAGCGAGACACACACCCACACATCACCTTGGCCTCTTGGGCCCCCCACCCAGCCTGGTGCTGAGCTAAACCATAGGGCCCCTAAGGGCGTGGGATAGAAGGCTCGTGAGAAGGAGACTTCTGGCCCAGCCTTGAGAAAGCTGACCTGGAGAGAGGGTCACACTTGCCAACGGTTTTGACTCTAGTCCTTTTCTGGCTGTGTCCTCGAGTTCACACAGGTTTTATTTCTTCAGTTACAAAACAAAGGTAGGTATTGCAGTCTGACAAAATTGCTGGGAAAGCATCCTGGGAACCGATAAGTGGGAGGGGTTATAACCTGGGCCCTACATCCCACCATCCAAGAGTGGACTCTGTTTCCCAAAGGTCTCCTGAGTCCACCCACTTCACCATGTCTACCACTCTACTCAAGTCTCCGTCACTCCTCTGGCCCCTGACAGTCCGGATGCATTGTTTTAAATATAAGGACCACCAGGTCCTGTGCAATGAGCCTCTGGGTTCCATATCCACCACACCCCCTTCCTCTGTGCTCCAGTTACCCTGGCCTCCTTCCAGTTCTTTTGAAGACAAGGTACCCTTCCAGCCTCAGGCCCTTTGCACATGCTGTTTCTGGAATGCTGTTCCCTCTTCCCCAGCTCCTCCTTGCCTCATCAACCCACACCCTAATTAGTTCCAACCCACTCTGCAGTTCTCAGCAAAAGAGTCACTCCCCAGAGACACCTCCTCTGGCCCCCGGACCAGGTCAGATCTCACAGTACTCTCGAGATGGTGTCTATATATTTATGAGGTTATTTTGACCAACATCTCCCCCCGGGGCTGCAGGTTTTGGAAGGCTGGGACCGTGTCAGCTCCTGGCCCAGCATGGATGCTCAGCACACTTGTTTCTGAATGTTCAGAAATGAATAAGCTTCTCCTCAGAAGGTGGACAGTTGGCAAATCCCCATCCCCAGGAAAGGTCTGTCTGGGGCAGAGGCTGCTTCAGATCTTTGTCCATCTTTTTGTACCCTCCCCCCCCACCAACTCCTTCCTCAGTAGGAACCAGATCCAGAAAATGGGGGTGCTGGAAGAAGAGAGTCAGGGGTGAGGAGAAAAGGGAAGCTGTTTCGTCTCTTTTGCAGGGTCTACTGTCCCCTTACCCCAGCTGGCCAAGCCCTTGTCCACTCAGCGCTGGCCCACCACACTCACAGACTCTCGCTCCCTGGAATTTAACATTTGTCTTTCCCTCCCCCACCTTCCTTTAACTTTTCCCTTACCCTCCAGGCATCAGCTTGACTGTTTCTGAAAAGCTTCCCGGACTGCAAGCTAAGGGACCTGCCAGGGAGCCACGGCTAGCAGCAGCGCAGATTCAAGCCCAGGTCTGTCTGCCGGCAGAGTCCAGGCTCTCAGCCACCTCATCACACGCCTCATTACTACGTTTCTCCCTTAAGGCCCGGCTGAGAGACACGCCCCCCTCTAGGCCTCAGTTTCCTCCCGAGGTTTTGGCCACCCCCAGACTTCAGGAAAACAGGCAGAGATGGAAAGTGGTGGAGGAGACACAGGGAGAAGTTCGAGGGGAGGAAAGAGGAGTGGAGGGAAGGAGGAGCGCAGAGGGTGGCAACCTCGGACCAGCCAGACGTGAGTAACGCCAAGTATGCGAACTACGCCAGCCCCTGAGCTATGATAGGGCGGTCAGGCTGGACGCCCAGGACGGCCCTTCACGCCCGCATCCCCCGAGCCCAGCCCTGCACAAGGTCCCGAAATGGGGCGGAGGCCAAGGAGTCACGCTTGGGGGCGGAGGCTGAGCGGCAGGATCGAAGAGGTGTGGCCATGCAGATGAAATGCAAATAGAGAGCAGCTGGCTTATCTGATTGGTGGGTCTCTGCCCTCCCGGAAGCGTGCTCCGAATACGCTCTAGCATTGCGCTGTGCCCCTGCTCACACTTGTTTTCAGCCCGGCAGTCACGGTTCCCCAGCGATCCTTCCGGTCACCCCTTGGATGAGTCGCAATGATATGTGCAACCTCTCAACCTGTTCTGTCGAGGCCCTGGTAAGGCTCTGCAGTTGCGATACCATTTCCTGCCCACCTCAGGGCCAGGTCAGCCTCTCCTCCTTGGAGCTCGTGTCTGACAGCTGGGCTTTTGGAAAATTACAGCAGCCCATCCCTGCCTCCCCTTTTCTCATCAATGACCAAAGTGGGGCGCACACTGGACCAGGAACACTCAGTCCCCAGCCCAATGCAACCCCTTGTGTGCCCCCAAAAGATTCAGTCAACCTCAGAGCCTGGCTCCTCTTTCTTTCATTCTGGCATGACTGACTAGGTGTCCCCAAGGGCTAGGAGTCCAAGAGACCTAAGATCAGGTCCCAGCTGTGTGACCCCAGTCAAAGACCACCTTTCCTTCATTATGCCAGCCCCTACCTGGACTTCAAGATTCAGCTGGGGGCAAGGAGAAGCGGCCACCTTTCCAGGATGAGGACTGTGCTCCCAGGCTCTTTCTTGTCTGGGAAAGTAGCCATGACATGCGATAGCCTTAGTTAGAAAGACCCAGATTTAAATTTGGCTGCTGGATGACCTTTGGTGGAGTAATTTAGCCTCTCAGGGTCTTGGTTCTTGTTATTTGTAAATCAAAAGAGGTTTCACCAAAGAATTCTCAACAATAGATTTGGAAAAGAGGGGAGGAGAGAAAGGAGATTAATCATATCACCAGTGGTTTTTAACCAATCCCTAAAGAAATTCTACCCAGTGGCACTGTTTCCATCTTTCAACTCCCATCATCATTTTTGTGACCACATTTACACTGAAATGATGTCGTGGTGAAGACACCTTTTGAATCTTCTGTAGGTCTGTCTCTCTGGTTAGATCTGGCCAATTTTCATGGTAATATTTTTTGGGGGTGGCAAGGGGTGTCTGCACTGGTGGATAGTATAAATGCACATCTCAGAACCCCTCATAAAACCTTAGTGGAGCTTTTGGCTGGTGAAGAAGCAGACAAGGAACCTCTTGAGGGCAGGGCTGTTTCATATTCATCCACAGAGAGGGCCTGGAACACAGACAGTGCACAGGAAACGGCCACCAAATGAACAAAGTTCGGTCTGGTCTGCATTAATATCTCGCCACTGCCTGATTTTCCCAGGCACTGAGCCTCCAGTTCTCAGCGTCAGGTCCTTCTCCTGCCCCAGGCTGAAAGTAGGGAGAGGGACACTCTCATGCAAGCCAGGCCTGGTAATGTCCTCAGCACTCTGGGCCACGCCCTGTCTCAGAGAGTGCTTTCCCTAGCACTGTGGGGATCTAAGCACCTGGAAGCCACTAGAGGAGGAAAAGGTCCCAGCGGGACAGGGAGGGGGACCTGTTTCTCATCCCACCAGCAATCCTGGCCTTGCTGTGTGACCCCCATTGCCTGACTCCCACTCTCCCCTCTTGGAGACATGCCATCCTCTCCTGGGCTGTGGGTCCAACCTCAGCTGCCCCCTTATCCCCTCACCCCCACCAGGTGCTGCAGGGCAGAGGGAGGCACAGTGCCAAGGCTTCATTAGAGCTAATGAGGGCTCAGCCCTTCGGATGCCAGTGCAAGATACAGGAAAGTACCAGAACCACCCGCAGCACCCCCATCACGGCCTGGTGCTCAGCTCCCTCCTCCCCTTCTCTTGGGGAGGAACCAGGGGCCACACCCTCGGAAGAGGAAAAGGAGATTTAGAAGTGTCTTCCCAAGTACAGAGAGTGCCCAGGTGCAGGGGAAGATGGGGATGAGGGGCCTGAACCAGAAAAGAGCCTCAGGGTGAGGGAGGGGGCTCACCTGGGCTCGGAAGGCTCCACGGTCCACCGCTCAGTCCAAAACAACCCACCAACAGACACTCGGTCCTTCCTTTCCTCCCTTTCACGGAACACAGCAGGTCAGAGCTGGGGAGGCCATGGCTCTTGTCCACTCCCCCTGGGTCAGAACTGAGCAGCCTGAACCTGCTTCTCACCTGGCATCCAGCCTTCCTCTTCCTCCCACTTTTGCCTGTCCCTTCCCCTCTGCTTCTAGCCCCTCGGCCTTGGGCTTTCTCTAGGCCCAGAGGTGGAGGCGGCCTCTAATATCCATTCTCTTTCAGAGGATGCTGGAAACGGCGCTGGCAGGTAGGGGTCTGCGCTGCAGCCTCCCCTTCTAGCCTTTCAGGGGCTCTCAGACACAGCCTCTAAGTCCTGCATCTACACCCAATTCTCTCCAAGGAGCTCTCACACACTTTGAGGAAATTAAAAAGGAAGAAGCTCCAGACTTAGGAGCCCACAGTCAGATAGAAATCAAGCTAGGGACTGTTGGAAACCAGGCCAAAACGAGCTCTGTCCTTCCCTAATTAAACCCCCCCGTGGCGGCCAAGACCCTGGAGCGGCTGTCCTTCTACATGGCTCCCACATGTCCCCCCAGTCTGGCCACATTCCTCCGGCCCACCTCCCACCAGCCCTCCCACCCGAAGGGGCCGGCGCCGGGTCTGTTTTCATCCTTGGCTGTGGGTCTGTCATCCCCGTGCTCCGCCCCAGTTCTCTCCTCCCAGGGATTCAGGCTGAGCTTTGAAAGGGTCACTTCAAAGAGGACCTGCCTGCCGAGGGCCCAGCCAGACCCAGGGCTGGCTGCTGGGCCAGATTCCCGGTGGCCGGGGACAAAGGCCCCACTGTTCCCCCGACCCCCGGACGCCCCCAAATGCACTGGGCATGAGAAGTCTTTCTTTCCCCAGTTCTGTTCCTTACAGGCCCCGGCTCTTTGCCACAGGGATGGTCCTGATGCCTCATCCAGCTAAGTCTCAAGGGTGGGGAAGTCAGAGAACTACCCATTTCCCACTCCCACCATTCACCCAATACCTTTGGGCAGCCAGGATGTGGAGGCAGCTTTGGGCTGACTGCAGAGCCCGCGGTCCAGACACCTACTGCCCCTCAGTCACCAAGCCCTTCCCAGGCCGCTTCTCACACCCATCAGAACCACATCCATCCTCCCAGGCCTCCTCCAGGCAGCCTTTCAGGACTCCTTTTCCTTAGAGGTGCCTCCCAGCCCAAACCACAGCAGCCAGCCTCTCACTCTTCCTCCCAGTTCCTGACAGCAGGGACCACGTATCACCTGCTCCTCTAATTTCTTACCACACAGTGCTGATCCCAAAGCAGGATCCTTAGGTTTTTCTGTGTCGACTCCTCACTCAATGCCTGAAGTCTCTCTAGTCCAGCCTATGCTTGCTTACCTCCACTGGTGGGGGCCTCATTACCTCCAAGGACAGCTCTTCAGATTACTCCAACCATAAAGGGTTATCTTTATTGAGCCCAAAATGTGTCATTTTCATTTCTATCCACTGATTATTGTTTGTTTAATAACAGTTTCAGCTAATAGTTGCAATTACCTCATTTAATCCTTTCAACAATTTTGAGGGATTATTTCAGGGACAAGAAAATGGAAACTAAAAACAACTAAGTGAGTTGGCCAAGGTCATACAGTTAATAAGGGGTAAAGCTGAAATTTGAACCCCCTCAGGCTGAAGGCAAGGCCAGACACCCAATGTGCCTCCCAGTGCACAGAGGCCACGCCAGACCTGGGGCTCTCAACTCCCACTGGCCTGTCTATATTAGAAGGCAGACCACGCTCCCCACACTTCTTTTTTCTTAGTTAGCTCCCACCAGCCTTTGTCAGCAGATGAAGTGCGGCCTGCAGATGGTGACAGTTTGATGCTAATTCAAAGCAGTCCATGGGGAACAGAGGGAGTCAAAGGGGAAGAAGTCACCTGCTTAGGGGTACACAGGCTGGAGGAAGCTGAGAAAGTGGCCTTGGGCTTCAGGTTTACAAGTTGAGGTGACTGGAAACCCAACACCCCTTCCCATGAGAGATGGAGAATTATTAGTTGTGCCAGGCCCTGTCCCAAACCTGCTACTCTGTCCACCCTCCAACTTGAAAGGGAAGGAATCTTCCACCAAGATGGTACACTGGGCTGAGCATCTCAGGGTCAGAGAGATGAAAAGGGAACAGCCATCTTTAATCCAACCTGCAGTCTTTTTCCCATCTGCCCGTTGCTCTGCACCACTCCCTTAGAACTCTGGGGGAGGAAGGGAGGGAGTGAGAGCAAGGGAGAAGTCAGAAAGCTGGGGGCCCCCGGTGGCCTTGGAGGGCAGGTGTGATAGGGTGTGGGCGAGCTTTTTTTTTGGCCATGCCACACGACTTGCAGGATCTTAGCTGCCGTCCAGGTTCAGGGGTGCAAGCTCCTAACCACTGGACTGCCTGGTAAGTCCCCAGGGTGAGCTTTCCTTTCCTCTCCAGGTTTGGCTCGGGCAGTCCTGGCACAGAGAATAAGATGATGCACCTCTAGGCTACCTTCCCAAGACTATAGGATTCCATGGTTTTTTCTACACAGTCGGTCAGTCAGTCAACAAACATTCTCAGAGCTCTGGCTGTATACCAGGCTCTGTGGATACCAAGATAAACACAGCACCTCTGGGGCTGCTGGAATAAGCATGGTCAACTCCCTAGCTCTTCCACTTACTAGCTGGGTGACCTCAGGAAGCCATATAATTCTTTGTGTCAGTTTCTTCATGTGTCACATGGGATGGGGACAATGCACCCCCATGGAAGTGGTGGCTGTGATGATTTTTCTTGCCCTCAAATAACTCCAGTCTGTCAGGGAGACTGAAGTGTAGACCAAGCATCCCAATGCTGGGCAGAACTGGCACAGAGCACCCTAGAGGTCCAGGGGAGGGGTTGCTCCCCAGCCTGCATTTCACAAACATTTATGGAGGGCTGGCAGCTCTGTGCCAGGCACTGTGCTGGCCACTAGGGACACAGAATGAACAGGACACATTGTCCACTTGTCCCACCTCCTCCCTGCCCTCCCTTTTCCCTCCCAGTTTCAGAACCCTGCACTGGAATGGGGCACCCAGGACAGAGCTGTATGGGGAAAGGCACAGGCCGGGAGCCTGGGAGTCAGAACCCCTGGGTTCTTGTCCACCACTCTCTGCCCTCAGGCTCCCACTGCTGGACAAGATGGCCCCTCTGGTCCTGACCCACTCTGACAGGTGACAAGCTCCACCCCGACAGAGATTTCAACTCGCCCCAGAGTCCATCCCAGCCTGCTGTGCCACTGAGGCAATGAGGAGGAGACGCCAGCCTGGTACTGACTGGCACTGCCCTGCTGACAAGCTGGCACAATTTCACATGAAAGAGGGGGGCTTGGATCTAAAGGCGGGTATTTGAAGGGGGTGGAGGGTGCTAGGGGAAAGGCAGAGCCAGCTCCCACAGGCCCTATTCATGGCTCTCTCTGGGGAGGGAGAGAGAGCAGGATAATTAAAACCAGGCTTTGTCCAAACCCCTGACCAAGCCAATATCTCACCTTTGAACCCCTGCAGCCAACAGAGCACAGCTGATGCCCCTTTGGAAGGAAAACACCAATGAACCAAGCCACGGACCAGGTGTGGTGGGTTGGCATGGGGTGGGATGGGGGGCTGGAGGAGTAAATGAGCCAGTTCTCCACCCATCAAACACAGATGGACACCTGAGGCTTGGCCATCCTGAAGCATCTTGTCCCCATTTCTGTCTCAGCTGAAAGACAAGCCACCAAGCTCCAATCCAGCAAGAGATGGACCTTGATCTTGGCCTGTGTCCAAGACAGACCCAGATTCAGGGTGGGAGTAACAGCAGACAAGTCAGGTCATGAGATGTAGGGTAGTGGAGTGAGATCATGAACTTGAGCCAGACTGCTGGGTCCCCATCCTGGCTCTGCCACTCATTAGTAATGTGATTTTGGCCATGCTATTGGTTCTCTGTGCCTCAGTGTCTTCAACTGAAAAGTAGGGATAATAATAGTACCCAATCACTGTGGTTTTGTGAGGACTGAAAGATGTAACATATAAATCCTGGTCCAGAGAAATTGCTATCTATGTCTTAGCTATCAGCTCTACTATTAAAGCAACTCCTCATCCTTACAACACCTTTTTTTCAGGTACTAATGTATATGCCCATTTGAGTATATCTGCATCTCCCATGAATCTCTCCAGATTTTTACACTGGAATCCAACATCATAGGAGTCTACCTAGCCCACTACACCAGAGGAAACTTCCCTGCGTGATGCTCCAGGCTAGCCTGGGATGCTACAGCTTATAAACTTCTTCCTAGAAGTTCTCCCAAAGCTAACTGCAGTCCTTCATTTGGTAACTTATTCCATTCTCCTTTGTAAACTCTCTTTTAATCCGATACATCATGAAGTCCTTAAGTATCTCTGCAATACAGGATGAAGCAATACATGCCTCTGCCCACTCCTGCACTCTCTGTTCTGTAACCAGCAGCCTCCCTCATCCCCCACTCAAAGTGCTGCACCCATGAGGGGCCAGTCAGGCTTCCTGCACCCCTGGCCCATGAGCTCAGAGCTGGCCTGAGGTGGGAGCACAGAGGTCCCCATCCACGCTGCCTAAACACAGGGCCTATTCCCAGGGTCCAGTCCCTTTCTGCTTCAGCTGAGATCCTCAGAAGCCTGCCCCATTCTCGACATGGTGTCCCAAAGCCACCTTCCTAATACTCCCCCCTCCTCAGAGTTTCATCTTGTGCCATGACTCCCATCAGAAGATCCGGCACTATTGTTGTATAGTCTCAGCCCCTAATATCCACCCTACTGGCTCCTAGGGCTTGGCTTTTGAGGCCTTCATATCCAGCATTGAAGGATTTATGTATTGAAACCTAGGGTGGACCCAAACACTTTCTGAGCAAGTAGAAGAGTCTGGGGCAGGGGGGCCTTTGGGCTGTGTTTGGAGGTGAGATGACTGGTTATGTAACTGAGATTCAAACTGCATGCCAATGAATGCATCTCAGTAAGAGCGGCCACTCTGAGGAATGGGGTGTTGCCCTGGCAGAGGGGGAGAACCCCAGGAGATCAAATGCCATCCACCCCCAGCAGACAGGGTGGGGCTTGGGATGAAGTAGGTGGTGGAGTGTGTGTGGAGGGGGCGATCCAAGGAACTCAAGGATAATGACCTCCACTTCCATCCCCTGTCCATCCTGAAATTCAAGTTTGTAATTAGGAAACACTTTTGGCTGAAAGGTAGAGGGGGAGTTGGGGATAAAGATGCAGATTAAGGGAGAACTGTGCACACATCCAGCTTCTGAGGTACACACCATGCTCAGAGATTCCAAAGCATCAGACCCCACCTCAACACTGAGCAGATGGTTGGGGAGGAATAGCCCTAAATCTTCCAGCCTTGTTAAAAGAGCAAGAGACCTCTGCCAAGGCCTTGATCCCAACCTGGACCCCCAGAGAACTTTTTTCCCCAGCTCCAAAAACCACTAACCTTACAGTGTTCAACTCTTCAGCTTGGAAAGAGGGGGATTGTGTTTTGGGGTGGTGCTCTAGCAGAACTGGACAGTCAGGCACAGAGGTATGGAGGGGGCTGGCCCCAATAGAGCCCGCAGGCCCCTGCTGGCCCCTCCCCAGCCTCAGCAGCTGGCAGATGAAAGAACTCAAGCAAAGCAGCCCAGCGCTGAGTAATGCCCCTGGCACCCCGTGCCCAGACCCACCCACAGCCAGCCTGAGAGGGCAGAAGGGAGGGCAGCTGCGCCTGAAGGACCGGGGGTCCCGGCCCTGTTTCTCTTCCCCAGGACCCAGTGGGGCGGTGGACCCGCGCCGGGCAGCTTGTCGGTGGTCCAGCCCGGCAGGAGGGGAGTGCGGCCCAGGCAGGGGGTGTCCGGCCACAGGGGCCAAGGACATCCCGCTCTGGGAACCCCCTCCCCCACTCCCTCTCCCTCCAGCTGTGCCGGGGCCTCGCCAACGGAAAACGAAAACTCGGGCAGAGGAAACGGCGGCAGGCGCCCCGCCTGAAAAACCCGGACAAAAGGCGCGGGCCTCCTGCCCTCGCTGCCCGGCCGCGGGGGCCTGGCACCGCTGCCCGGGTCGGTGGCCCTGGCCCTGGCAGCCCAGTCAGTGCGCGTCCCGACCCCCTGACTACCTTCCTCCTTTCCGTCCTTTGCCCAGGGCAGCTCCCGCTCCGGCCCCCTTCCCGACCACCAGCGGATGCTTCTGCGGCCGCGCCCCGCGGTGCCCGCGCCGTGTGCCCCCGGCTGTGCCCACGGAGCGGAGACGCCGCGACCCCAGCCCTGCTGCCACCTCCCCGGCAGCACCTGGAACCGCCCCCTTTCCTGGATCAGCGCCCTCACCTTGGGGGGCCGGGGCTCCGGGCGAGGCGGGATCCCGACCAGGCAGAAGGCGACTCCATTCATCGGGCGGCAGGGGAGGCTCTGTGGCCCGGGCACTGCTGGGGGCGCAGGCAGGGACCCGGGAGGGGCGGGACCGAATGGGCGGGGCCGAACGCGGAGGGTGGGGCGTCTCTTCGCTCCGCCCCCTGCGCGCCAGACGGGGCGCACCCGCTGCCTCTTGCTGGGTTACAGATGCGTACCGGAGGGCTGAGGTTGGGGTTATCGCTGACAGAGCCAGCAGAAGAGAGACGGTCTCAGGGAGACAGTTTGGGCTGGCCCAGCCCAGAAAAGACGAACCAGGCAGGCCAAGCAAAGAGGATACGGGCACAGAACACCGGACTAGCTAGCACCGAGAGAGGGAGGGAGGGAGGAAGAAACGGAAAGGGAAGCAGACAGAAACAAAGCCAGACAGAGATGATCAGAAACAGAGGCGGAGAGATTCAGAAAGCAGGAGAGAGGCAGGGACAAGATAGAGATAGAGAGAGGCAGAGAAAATCAGAGACAAGGCTGAAGAGAGTCAGGTTGGAAGAGAGGGAGAGACAGAAAAAAGACTTAAGGAGCCTTCCATTCAGAGACGCATGGCAGTTGAGACAAGGGCAGAGATGGAGGAGGGGGAGGGGGTGAGGGTAACAGAGGAGCTTTCAGCTTTTACGGTCCTCAATCTAGGACTCCCTTCCCAGTCTCAGCTCATGCAGCAGGGGAGAGGAAACTATAAGAGAGAAGCAGAGCTTCAGACCCCCACCCAGCCAGCCTGTGGCTCACGCCTTTAGACAGCTCACAGACCCAGTCTGCAGTGGGTGACAATAAAGCAGAGACCCTCCAGGCCTTCCAGTCACAAGCTCCCACAGCCTCCTTTCCCAGCCGCATTCTGAGCTGGGCCCAATGAACAAACCAGGGTCCTGAGTCCATTTCTCATTTCCCTGCCCCCTAGCAGCCCATCCCCTGATGACCCTGGAAGGGACAGTCTCTCAGTCTTTAGTTTCTGCTGGAAAGTTCTTTCTGCTGTCTAACAACATCCTTCCTACCTCCTTTTATTTTACAGCCTGTGCT
Source organism: Aepyceros melampus (assembly GCA_006408695.1). Classification (NCBI taxonomy): domain Eukaryota; kingdom Metazoa; phylum Chordata; class Mammalia; order Artiodactyla; family Bovidae; genus Aepyceros; species Aepyceros melampus. Next base: position 146,071 of record SJXQ01008543.1, on the reverse strand, counting down.
TACCTCTTTCCCTTGCCTTCTTGTAGTTCTAAAGGGCTCCTGTATTTCTTCACCCAGATTGTGAAGAAAGGAAGGCAGAGGTCACAGATAAATAGGAATATGATTTGGATGAAGAAGGCAATAAAAGCGGGAAAGCCAACTCTGCCTACTGAAATGTCCCACCCCCTCTGGGGCAAGAGCCTCATAAAACCTATTTGCTTTACCATCTCCACCCTGACTGAGAGCCGATCAGCCTCAAGTCTTAGATCCTCAGGATCAAGGACTCAGATCCTATGGGGGACAGTGTTGTCCAGACACCATCTAGACCACCTCTACTCCTATAAGCTTGAGGAAGGAGATATTGACTTGTTAAGTCTTTATGTTTTATTCTAAATTCTCTGTAAGTCAGTAGAAAAGGATGCTTTTGTAATGGTGGAGGGGCAGTTAATGACTCCTCTTTCTTCCTCACCTCTCTTCATCAAGTTCATATGCAGCCGGAATTATGCCCCACTTCTGAGAAGTCCTTCCTGCTATCTAACTGTAACCCATCACACCGCCTGTATTTTCTTGCTTTAGTCTTCAACCAGGCCTCTCTGTCTGACTTTCTGCCCTGAAGCTCCAACAGTCCAAGCCTGGCTCAGGGGTTCTTTCCTCTCAAAACAAACGGGTTGTCTGTGTAAAGGGGGGACAGTGGCATCTGAGATCCAGACTGGACTGAGGGTGTGGGGAAGCGGGGAGGGTGGTCCCTGGGGTACCCCTGACTCACTTTTTCCAGAGCCTCATGCCCTCAGACACTGCAGGAGGTGGTGAGAGGAAATGAGCTCACACTGGCCGGCAGGCAATTCCTCCCTCCACAATGCGCTGCGCTCTCCTCCCCCACCCTCTCCGCTTCCCAGAAAGTACACTCTTCCCCCACCCTGCTGCCCTCCCACCTCTTCCTGCACCTTGACCTGCACCCCCATCCTGTCCTGCCCTCCCCCATCCATCTTCTCCAGCATCTCTCTCATCTTTCCTTTTCACCTCAGTTCCCCATCCCCTCTGACATCTGTATCCCATTACCTGCATCCTACCATCCTCCCCGGAATCCACTCTATTCCTAGCACACTCTGGGGAACAGGGCAATGAAGTCCAACACGGGATGGAGGGTGCCCCTCACTGAGGATCCTCTTTATACTCCTCCCTTTCTAAATTCCTCTCTAAGCCCACTCAGCTTCTTTCCTTCACAAATGTTTATTGGGAGTCCTAATATACCTTGTGGTAGGAGAGTGGAGGTGGCCCCTGGGGATAGGAGATAGGCCTAGCTCCTTCCCTTTAGGAGTCCTGGTCTTACCAATCCTGACTCTAGTGTGAGATCCCAGGAGAGGAGCCATGGAAGGCTGCAGAAGCAGAGGAAGGTTTCCAGAAGCAAGCAGCCATGATCTTTGGAGGGTCCATTCCCTGGTGGCTCAGACAGTAAAGTGTCTGTCTACAATGCGGGAGACCTGGGTTCAATCCTTGGGTCAGGAAGATCCCCTGGAGAAGGAAATGGCAATCCACTCCAGTACTATTGCCTGGAAAATCCCATGGACAGAGGAGCTTGGTAGGCTACAGTCCATGGGGTCGCAAAGAGTCAGACACGACTGAGCAACTTTACTCACTCACTCACTCATGGATGGGACAGGGTGGGGTGGGCCATGGGAATAAAGAAGATTGTGGACAAAAGCAGGGAGGAGGAGAAAGCAGACTCCAGCAGTGTGGCCGGAGCCAAGTGGAAGGTTCATGGGCAGGAAGCACGGAGGGATGAGGAAGGAAATGTGGGTGGGGATGTCACCGTGGAGTAACTGGGCTTGAGGCACTTAGATTCCAGCCTAGCTTGCGGCAGGGATTTAAGCAGAGATGTGCTAGGGCTGCCTATTTAACTTATATGCAGAGTACATCATGAGAAACGCTGGACTGGAAGAGACACAAGCTGGAATCAAGATTGCCGGGAGAAATATCAATAACCTCAGATATGCAGATGACACCACTCTTATGGCAGAAAGTGAAGAGGAGCTAAAAAGCCTCTTGTTGAAAGTGAAAGAGAAGAGTGAAAAAAAAGCTCAACATTCAGAAAACGAAGATCATGGCATCTGGTCCCATCACTTCATGGGAAATAGATAGGGAAACAATAGAAATAGTGTCAGACTTTATTTTGGGGGGCTCCAAAATCACTGCAGATGGTGACTGCAGCCATGAAATTAAAAGATGCTTACTCCTTGGAAGAAAAGTTATGACCAACCTAGATAGTATATTCAAAAGCAGAGACATTACTTTGCCGACTAAGGTCCGTCTAGTCAAGACTATGGTTTTTCCTGTGGTCATGTATGGATGTGAGAGTTGGACTGTGAAGAAGGCTGAGTGCCGAAGAATTGATGCCTTTGAACTGTGGTGTTGGAGAAGACTCTTGAGAGTCCCTTGGACTGCAAGGAGATCCAACCAGTCCATTCTAAAGGAGATCAACCCTGGGATTTCTTTGGAAGGAATGATGCTAAAACTGAAGCTCCAGTACTTTGGCCACCTCATGCGAAGAGTTGACTCATTGGAAAAGACNGGATGCTTTTGAACTGTGGTGTTGGAGAAGACTCTTGAGAGTCCCTTGGACTGCAAGGAGATCCAACCAGTCCGTTCTAAAGGAGATCAACCCTGGGATTTCTTTGGAAGGAATGATGCTAAAACTGAAACTCCAGTACTTTGGCCACCTCATGCGAAGAGTTGACTCACTGGAAAAGACCCTGAAGCTGGAAGGGATTGGGGCCCAGGAGGAGAAGGGGACGACCGAGGATGAGATGGCTGGATGGCATCACTGACTTGATGGACGTGAGTCTGAGTGAACTCCAGGAGTTGGTGATGGACAGGGAGGCCTGGTGTGCTGTGATTCATGGGGTCGCAAAGAGTCGGACACGACTGCGCGACTGAACGGAATGGTGCTAGGGCCACTGTAGCATGATGTGGGAAAGAATGGAGGTGGGGGCAGGGGCGGCAGTAAGGAGCCAGAGGTAGGGGATCAGATGGGAAGGCCCTGCACCTGGGCAGGGGGCACCAATCATCAGAGGCCCCCGGATCTTGTTAACCAACTAGGTATTATGGAAAGGAAATGGAAGAGTCTAGAACAACTCCCAGTGGGCTCCCCTTGTGGCTCAGCTGGTAAAGAATCCGCCTGCAATGCAGGAGACCTGAGTTCAATCCCTGGGTCAGGAAGATCCCCTGGAGAAGGGAACGGCTACCCACTCCAGTATTCTCGCCTGGAGAATTCCATGGACTGTAAAGTCCATGCGGTCCCAAAGAGTCGGACATGACTGAGCAACTTTCATTACACTTCAGAACAACTCCAAGTTGTATGGCTTAGAATATGAGATATTAGATGTCTAGAGTGTTCCCAGGGAGAGAGGACATGCCAGGCACTGGGCTAAGTCATCCTTTGTATATATTATTCCAATTTAGTCTTATAAAGGGTCTATGAAATAAGTATTATAATATTCATTTACAGATAAGGAAACTGAGTCTCAGAGAGCTTGAGCATTTTACCCGAGGCCACCCAGGATTTGAACCCAGGCATTTGGGCTCCCCACTCTAAATTCTTTCCTGGAGAATTCCATGGACAGAGGAGCCTGGTAGGCTACAGTCCATGGTGTCACAAGAGCCGTACACAACTGGGCGATTAACACACACCATTTGGGCTCAAGTCCACACAGTTAACATACAGGCTGTGCTGCTGGTGGGGTAGTGATTGGCAGCTTGAACCCTGGGTCCTTCTCCCTGAAGAGAGGCCTGAGCTAGAGACATGGCTTTGGAAGTCATTTGTGGATCAAGAGTGAGGTTCGGATTCTCCAGGGACACTGCAGAGAGGAGATGAGATGTGGGATGGGACCCGAGGAGCACCCACCTCTCAGGGCAGGCAGGCAGGCAGAGGCAGCAAGGAGGACTGAGGAGAGAGAGCTGGAGGAAGCGGCACTGTGCCATCGAGCAGGGGACAGGTGGGGTGGAGGCCAGAGCAGTGAGGAAGAGTGTCAAGTGTGAAGAAATGGAATTGGGCCACTGAGAGAGTCAGCAGGAAGGGACAGGGGACAGCACAGATGAGTGGGGTTGAGGCACAGCTCCAATTCCAGGGGGGCACTTGAGAAAGCTTTTTGGTTGGGGAGCAGGAGCCAAGGGAGAGAGAGCCTGAGCAGGTGATAAGTGGAGCAGAGGAAAAGGAACCCAGCGTCCTGCCAGGGGAAGAACCTGCTTTCCCCAGACCCAGGCAGGGCTAGGAGAGGAACGTGGGGGGGAAGTCAGGGAGTTCCCAGACCAGAGCATTCCAGGGCCAGGATCAGGACAGGCCTAGGAGCCATTGCGGGGTTTTATGGTGTCATCAAGGAGCCCCGAACCAAGAGCACATTCAAGTTCCCATTCTGCCCACGTAGTAGCTGAATGTCTTTGAAGAAAAGTACATACTCTGAGCCTTAGTTTCACCCTCTGTAGATGAAAACAATAGGCCTTCTCCACCAGTCTCCAACTGAGAGCTCACATTTGATAAAGAATCAAAGCAATGAGTGGAAGACTATAGGGGTGATGACCATAAGGGTTATGGTCACAGGGGTTATAGGCGTGATGATCAACATACACCTGGCTACAGCTTCTGGCCTTTCCACGGAAGGGGAGAGAGCACCCCCTGGTGGAGAAGGGCAGGACGGCAGGACTGGAAGGAAGGGCTGAAGAGAGACCTGACCTGTTCCTCTCTGGCTTTCAGCCCCTAGGTTTTCTGCTTGTTCCCTTGAAGCAACTCATGCCCACCTAACTTTTCATCTCCAAGGAAGGTGGTGGCCCACAGGACCTCCCTGGTGGTGCAGTGGCTAAGACTCAGAGCTCCCAATGCAAGGGGTCCAGGTTCAATCGCTGATGGGGAAACTATTAATAGATCCTTCATGCCACAAATTAAGAGTCTGCATACCACAACGAAAGATCCTGCATGCTGCAAAGAAGATCCTGGCACAGCCAAATAAATACAAAATATTAACTACAAAAAAGAAGGTGGTGGCCCAGTCCAGACAAGTTCAAAGACATTTATTGAGCTCTGGCTACATGTAAACTGCGTGTGGGGTAGCAGGGAATGGACCGGGTGATGTGCTTGTCCTCCAAGAGCTCATTTTCCAGGGAGGGCAGCAAGCACAGCAAAGGTTGCTGGGATGGTGCTACAGACAGAGCACTGGACAAAAACAGAGGGAGGCTTCCATAATGAGGGGAGAAGGCAGAGGCCTTGTGAGGTCATGCTTGGCTTAGACCTTGAAGGCTGATAACAGACAGGTGTCAGGGAAAGGAGGCCTGAAGGCTGAGAGCTGGGGAAGGGTGGGGGACCCAGCTCTGGCAGGGCCCCAGGCATCCCGGAGAGGGGATCTCAGACCTCATCAAGTCCCTTGAACGGTGTAGGGTAGGGCCTCAGTCCACTTGAGTCCATGCCAGTACTCACCCTCATCCCTGCTGCCAGGTCCCTGAGGGATCCTGGACCAAAGGGATCCCATTATCTGAAACTTCTTGAGGAGGGAGGTATAGCCCTCTGGCCAGGTAAAGGCTGAGAGGCACTGGCAACCTGCCAAACAGCTGGGGCCCCAGTCCAGCAACTTCTGGACCTCTGACCCTGGGGAGAGAGAGGTGGCTGCTTCCCTGGGCTGGCAGCAGGGCAAGCAAGCCACACTCCGTGAACCCTACTATCAGGTCGGGGGTGGTCAAAAGACGCCCACCCCTGCCACTCTCAACTGGCAGCGCTTCCCTTAGGGAATCATGTTTGGAAAACCTATGTCATAGTTTGGCCCTGGGCTGGGGTCTCAGCCCCACAGGCTCTCCACTGCATGATACCAGGCAGTTGGCCTGGTGGGGAGGACTGTGTGTGTGAGAGTGTGTGTGTAACGCTAAGAGACAACTGATGAAGATTGTGACATCACCTAGCAGGGGCCTGAAACGCCAAGATGGAGAGGAATGGAGGTTAAAGCAGGTTGAGCACCTACTATGTGCAAAGCTCTTTGCAAACATTATTTCTTTACCAACATGACTCCCCATGACAACACTATAAGGCAAGTTATTATTAGCTTCACTCTATAATGAAGAAACAGACTCAGAGAGCATAAATAAATTGCTGAAGTCTGACGCTGAGCCCTTACTCTTTCCACCAAGCGCGATACCTCTGGGAGGAGCTAGGCCAGGTTGTCCCTTTTAGCTCCAGAATGCTAAATTCATGGTTCTAGGTGAGGGCTTTTAACTGCTGCCAGCAACTGGCCTGCATCCCTGCTTCTGCCACACGCCACCCAGACCCTGCCTCACACTACCTGGCCCGTGCACATCCCTGCATGGAGCAGGATTTGCTCCACTCTCCTCCCAATCTCTCTGCCCTTCTGGGAGGATGAGGGGTGGTGAGAAGAGGAGAGAGGAGGGGAATGTAGAAGCAGGGAAGAGATGGCGGGAGGAGAGGAACAGAGGGGAGCAGCGAAAGGAGGTGGGGAGGGCTGGCTCCCATCTCCCCCTGGAAGCTCTGGAAATCCCCAGCAGCTGCTTCCCCCTTCCTCTGTCTGGCACCCAGCCAGCCTGGGGAAGGAGTGAGGGGAATTAAATGGAGAAAAAAAGAGGGGCAGAGCACTGACCACAGAGAGGCAAACCCCTCTGTTCTGGCCTCACTCCACCCGGCCATTCCAGCCCCTGTGAGAGATTCCAGGCATGCTCCCCTTTAAGGAAACCCTCCATGCCAAAATCCACACATACCAAACAGACATATCAGGGCGGTCCTTGCACTATAAAAGGATTCTTTGCTTTACAAGAGGTCTCCGCACATGGGAAACTTAAAATAGGAGCTTCCCCTGGGGTGGTGAAAGAAGCTCTGATTTCAGAAGCACCCCATACACCTCATGCTTCTGACACATTCAGGAAGCTGGCGACACCCACAGGGCTGGCAGGGCCGCGACTGCCTCCAGGCGCTGACATCAGCATGGGCACCTCCACGGTTGTGTTGATGGTCAGAGTCCCCTTGTGGGGTGTGGGGGCAGTGTGTGTCATGGTCCAGGGGACAGGCTGCCTGCTGCGCTTCTCAACAGGGCTGTTTTAGGACACCTAGAAAGGACTGGAAAGCCACCCCTCAGCACAGCTGGCAGGGATTTCACGGCAGCCCAGAGAGGACAGATGTCCAAGGGCTCCCAGTGCCCCTTTGATATCCTGACTCTCCTCTGTGTTCTGTCCTCCCTTCCACAATGCCAGGGCCCAGGAGAGCCAGGCTGTGCCTCTGGGAACGGAAAGCAGCTGGCCCCCAGAAGACGTACAAAAGGCAACGGAGGAGCAGCTCAAACTGAGCTACAGGCCCACTGAGATGTGTTCAGGGTCCTCCAGGCAGAAAGCAACGGTGTTCCCTAGCCTTAGCTCTCCTTTCTTTAAAAAAAAATAATAAATGGAGATGAAATTCACATAACATAAATTTAACTATTTTAATGCGAGCAATTCAGGGGCACTTAGTCTTGTCCCGCCAACCCCTGCTTTTTTGTGCTCAGAGTGGAGTTGAAGGTAGAGTCAATAATGACAACAGCAGAGAATGACGAATCCCTGCCAGGCCTGGTGCTCCAAGGAGCTGCCATGGGTGATTTAAATTAACAGCCAAGATGCCCAGCAGGCCTGGAGACTAGAGCAGCCCACAGTCCTTCCCACACAAACGCCCAGCCCAGGGAAGATGCTGAGAGCCCTTCATGACTCCTCAGAGTCTCCCTCCAACCCCCAAAACTGAGGATCACCCCATCCCCTGACTCATCACCCTCCACCCCTCCACGCCCCTTCTCACCACCATCACAGACAACCCAAGAGCCCCTCTGCCACAGAGGGGAGCGGTCTCAGAGCCCAGGCCCCAGAGACAGCTTTAAGCTGAGCCTTGGAGCGTGGACATGTAAAG
>SJXQ01008543.1:0-136872 GCA_006408695.1 Aepyceros melampus | reverse complement strand
CGCACGCGCGCGCGCGCGCACACACACCTTACACATCACACACACACAGACACACACACTCTCCTCACACATCCAGGGGCGCATCCCTGCCAGCTTCTCCTGTTCTGCCTGTCCTGGGGGCACTGTTAGTCCAGAGAAGATCGCCTCCAAAGGAAGCCCCCTCCTCATTTCTGAGGTTATCAGAGTCGGAAGGGCCCCACCCCTTATTTCACAGAGGCCTCAGAGGGGCTGGCCCAAGGTCACAAGCAGCTTGATGACAGAGCTGACCCCTGGCTCAGACCACTGTGATTGCCCAAGAGCCGGCCAGAGAGAGAGAGCCTGGACCACAGGGAGACCCCACCCTGATGAGCAGAGGTCTGAGCCCTGCGACCCCAGGAGGTCAGGAGCTGATGGGGAGAGGCCACTCCCTATTGCTTCTCTTCACATGTGTTCTGAGGCTCTTGGGTGGGTGTGGGGAACAGGAATGGAAATTCCTGTCGCCTACCGTGTTCCCTGCCCCAGGCATGTGCCAAACAGAAGGAGGAGCTGAACTGTTTGTCTACTGCCAAAGAAGGGTCATCTGAAGCTCCAGATGCCAGTTGGGAACCTGCCTTGTGGACAGTGGAGCCACCAACTCTGGTGAAAGCCAAGGAGATGGCAAAAAGACTGCCTCCCACACTGAGACCCCCCTACCCCATCAGGGGTGGCTCAGGACTGCCTGCTGCCCCTCTGTCCTGCCCCTGTGAGGGCAGGGCCACACCAAGGGGTTATCACATGCACAGGCATGTGAGAGGCAGGCATGCTGCCCAGGACAGAAGTGTGGAGTCCTGGGTGGACAGGGGTGGGAATTAATCTGCCCTGAGGTGGGCAGTGGGGCTGAGGCATCAGTGTCCAGGAGCTGGTGGCCCAACACCCCTGGGCCAGTGCTGGGAGGCATGAAGGGGATTGCAGGCTTCCCACTGCAGCCTGGCCTCTTTGTTAGCACCAGGGGGTGAGGGAGCAGAGGGCTGGAAGCTGAGATGGGGAGAGTTAAGATCCTCAGTGGCCCAGACAAAGGGGGCTTTATAGGCCGGGTGTAGGGGGCATGCTAGGGGGAAGAATTCAGGAATGCAGGCTGGGGAGGCTCTGAGCCCCCCGGGCAACCCAGTTTGGGGCTGGAGTTGGACTCCCCCTGCCCTCCCATGCTTTGGCCCTGCAGAGAATTTGCTGCTTTGCTCCTGGAACTGCAGCCAGGAGTCTCGGCAGAACTTCACCCCCGGCCACCCCTCCTTTTGGGGATCTGGGGGGCACTACCCACACACTCCCAGTCTGCCCCACCCAGCTGGCAGCAGACTTTCTTGGCTTCCCAGCCATGCCCTCTCAGCGGCCTTGTGGCCCTGTCTGCTACCAGAGTGAGTGCCCTGCCGGCTGCCAGGGGAAGGGAGGGACAGACTTGGTGAGGTCACAAGGCTATGGGGTCAATGAGGCCCTTTGTCCCTTCAAATGGAGTCTGTCTTGGGATAAAGAGATGGGAGACAGAGAAGCATATTGCCCAGACCCTGACCTGGCCTCTCGCAGGCTGTGGTGGAGCTGGGCTCCAGGCTGTGGAAGGCAGGCTCCATTCTTCCCAGAGCCCTCTGGTTCGCTTTCAGGGCCGAAGTAGCCACTGGAAGTAAAAATTGCAAGGTGGAGATGGCCCAGCAGCAGCCGCCGCCCATGCTGGCCTCTGAAACAACTGTTGCTTAAGTTCTGAGCTTGGGCTTTGCAAGGTTGAGAACTGTCTGTCCCCAAAGATGCTGATTTGGCCCTAAAGAGTGGACTTCTACTGGCTAAAGTCATGGTGTCTAGATTGCTAGACGCCAAAGCTATTTTATCAGTGCACCCTGAGCACTACAGGAAGCTTCACAAACAGAGAATCCCAGTGCTCCGAAGGGAAGGGATGATACTGCTCAACTGTCTCTGCCCTCGCCTTCGAGGTCCACATGTGCAGGCCTCCCTCTTGTCTGGCAGGCTGGATCTCTGACAAGCTCCTACTCTGATTCCTGATTCTACACTGGACATGGTTCAGAACCTTCAACAACAGCAGACCTCAGGGCGGGGTGGTGGATGGGGGCGGGGCCTAGCTCAGGTTGTCTTATTTTATCTGCTTCATAAGATTTAAGAAGAGGACAGTCTTATCTCTTGAAGAGTGTCTTGGGCAAAAACCTCCTTTTAGGGGGTAAAAACAAATGTCCAAGTCTGGTCAGAGCCCTCCTTTCCATCTCATTGAGAAGTCAGGCTCGGGGGAAGCAGACCGAGATTCCAGTCCCGGGTCTGCTCTTCAGTAGCCCTGTGATCTTGAGCAGGTAATCTCGCTTCTCTGAGCTCCAGTTTCCACATCATGGGGTCGATGAAAGATTACATGAGATGGGAGTATAAAATGCCCAGTCCCCTGAAGGCCCATCAGGTTGTCTTATTTTATCTGCTTCATAAGATTTAAGAAGAGGACAGTCTTATCTCTTGAAGAGTGTCTTGGGCAAAAACCTCCTTTTAGGGGGTAAAAACAAATGTCCAAGTCTGGTCAGAGCCCTCCTTTCCATCTCATTGAGAAGTCAGGCTCGGGGGAAGCAGACCGAGATTCCAGTCCCGGGTCTGCTCTTCAGTAGCCCTGTGATCTTGAGCAGGTAATCTCGCTTCTCTGAGCTCCAGTTTCCACATCATGGGGTCGATGAAAGATTACATGAGATGGGAGTATAAAATGCCCAGTCCCCTGAAGGCCCCATAAATGATCAATAAAAGTTAAGTACCATATGCAAAGAGCTGAATGAATTCATCTCATGTCAATTATTATTAGCCTTAGTTCAGCCGGTGACAATTTTTGATCTTGTTCCCAAGTTCTGGGAGGCCAAATGCTGTCTACAACCAGGCGCTCCTTTTGAAGGTGGCACCTGCCTTCAGCTGGGTGGAGGAACAGAAATGAAGGACGGTTTCCAGCCTGGTACTGATTCCTGATCCCTAGCCTCCTTCTCTTTGCCTCAGCTGCCTCCAGGACTCCCTGGGGAGCAGAAGGAGTGGAAAGGGAGCTGAGAGTCACCAGGTAAGGTAGACAATCCCTGGGTGCCAGGGGCCTGAGAAGAGAGGGAGGAGGAGGAGTACCCAGGAGAGAGCAGGATGAGAGGAAAGGGGGCGGGGGGCAGGGGGCCTCGCTCCTCCACCTGCTGCTCTGCAAACAAAGCCAAGAATGATGCAATCCTGGCCTGGTGCAGCTGAGGCTACAAGGCCCTGAGAGGGAAAAGTTGGGGGCGGGGTGGGGAGAGCAGGAGCAGCAGGGCAGATGCAAGGGCCCTATGGATGCTGGACTCTGGTTCCCTGCCCAACATGTGACTCCTTTCTGTGGCTCCTGGCTGCCTCCTGAAGCCCCACACCCAGGGTCAGACTCCGCCCCAAAGAGTCACAGCTGCCTTCAATGCAGGAGGCAGACATGATGCAACGAGGACATCATTCCACAAGGGGCGGGAGATGACTAGAGACCCAGACACCAAGTTGACTCGGAAGCCCCCATTGGGCCCTTCACCAGCAGGCCTGGGGCTGCACGTCTCAGGGTCCCCTTCCTGCCTGGAGACAAAGGGCAGAATCCTCCAGAGAAAGTGGGATGGGAAGGCCCAGGAGAATCTCACCCAGGCCCTGCACAAAATAGTACATTTTTATAGAATTAAAGAAAAACCCAAGGCAGACAGTGATCCAGGTCTGGGTCCCCAGTGCCAGGGAGACCCTGGGGCTTGGCATCCCCCTGGGGCAGTTGTACCATCAGCAACGATCAAGCCAGTGGGGGGTGAGGGTGGGGTGGGATGGTGCCTCCTCAACCTTGCTGCGTGTCTGCCTCAGCTCCCCACTGTGTCGGGAGCCAAGAGAACAAAGTTTCCCCCTCTTCCACCTGGAGAAAAGGGGCTTGTCCCATCCTCCAGGGACATGGGGAGGATGGGTCACCGGCCAGGGTCCCCAAGGGGACAGTGCATATCAAATGGGGGCAGCAGAAGTAGATTGCTGAAACTGTGTTCAGGATATCTTAGCCCAACCTCCCCCCACCAACACCCGGACCCGGGGGGACAGCTGGGTGGCCTAGCCCAGAGCAGCCACTAGGTGGCAGGAAAAGCCCAACAACTCAGCCAGCTCCACCTGCTCCCACCACCTGCTCCCACCAGGATCCCCAGAGTCTTACCCACCCACAACCTCCCCTCCCCTCCCCTCTCCTCCCTCCAGCCCATCCCTCACTGTGCCTCCTGCCTCCCATGATGGGGCCCCTGAAGTCTTTTCCTTTTTGCCTTTGGGAAGGGGAAATGCCACTAATAGCAATGATAATAATTAGTGCCCGTTATTGTTTGAGTCCTGAAGGGGTCCCAGGCATTTCACATGCATTATCTCATCTACTCACACATGAAGTAAGTTTAAAAAAAAAAAAAAAAAACACCAAACTCTCTCTCTTTTCAAGAGGAGATAGAGAAAGCATAAATAGATTGCTCTCAAATCCAGGGTCCTCACTTGGGAGTGTTATCTAGTGGGTGTAGGCGTGGGGAGAAGGGGAAGGACCCCTCAGATGCATCTGAGCTGCGTCCTTACCACCCCCCCTTGCCTCCCTACCTCTCGAGATTCTAAGAGGGTGCCTTAGTCTTGGGGTGAGTGTGAGGTTTGACAACTTTACACAAGTGATTCAGGCTCACAAAAACCCCTCCCTGGCTGAGAACCACGGCACCCTCAGCCCCTGGCTCTCCTGCAGGCTCCACAGGGCATTCTGGGCTCTCCCCTTGCATTCGCATGGCAGTGTGACTGCGCCCCATTCAGGCCCAAAGGTAATCCCAGCCCAGAGGGCCTTTCCCCACTGCTCTTCCACTTCCAGCCTGGCTGCCTTTGGCCTGCTCCAGGGTTTTCACACACTCATGGGGCATCTCTCGGTATGCTGGCACACCACCAGGTTGGGGTTGGAGGACAAGTTGACGATGAACAAGACACAGAACACTCTTTCCATGTGTTTCATTTGTCTAAAGCTGATCCTCCCATCACGTCTACGTATGGTGTCCCATTTAAAGCATAACCTGATATCCAGAAGAGAAGGATATCCATCTCTACTGCTGTTTTCGTCACAACATTAGGACATTGGAAAAGGTGGCAGTTACAGGGAAGGGGCACCAGGAGATGAGACCCAATCCACAGTGAAACTTCTTGAAATCTTCTTTCACTCTGCCAGTCTCTCAAACAAGATAGCTGCTGCCCAATGTCCCTGCTCCATTCCACATCTTTCAAACTCCCTCAGGCTCAGCTGTGAACCTTCTCATACTTACTTTTCTAAGGATAAATCTAACAAGCCTCCCCTATTTTCCTGCTCATCCCATCACCCCTCATGATTGACAGAATAAAGGCTCAGAAACAAAGCCATATTTCTCAGAATGGGGAAGGGAGAAAGCCAGGGATGAGATGAGAAGACTGTGTGAAGGGCACCAGAGGAATTCCCTGGTGGTCCAGTGGTTAAGAATCCACCTCCCACTGCAGAGGACACAGGTTTGATCCCTTATAGGGGAACTTTTATATGAAAAGGCAAAAAGTTATGACACTGAAAGATGAACTTGCCAGGTTGGTAGGTGCCCAATTTGCTACCAGAGAAGAGTACAGAAATAGCTCCAGAAAGAATGAAGAGGCTGAGCCAAAGTGAAAACAACGCCCAGTTGTGGATGTGACTGGTGATAGAAGTAAAGTCCGATGCTGTCAAGAACAATATTGTGTAGGATTCTGAAATGTTAGGTTCATGAATCAAGGTAAATTGTAAGTGGTCAAACAGGAGATGTCAAGAGTGAACATTGACATTTTAGGAATCAGCGAACTAAAATGGATCAGAATGGGCGAATTTAATTAGATGACCATTACATCTACTACTGTGGACAAGAATGCCTTAGAAGAAACAGAGTAGCCCTCATAGTCAACAAAAGAGTCTGAAATGAAGTACTGGGTGCAATCTCAAAAACGACAGAATGATCTCTGTTCATTTCCAAGGCAAACCATTCAATATCACAGTAATACAAGTCTATGCCCCAACCACTAATGTCAAAGAAGCTGAAGCTGAATGGTTCTATGAAGACCTACAAGACCTTGTAGAACTAACACCAAAAAAAGATCCTTTCCATCGTAGGGGACTGGAATGCAAAAGCAGGAAGTCAAGAGATACCTGGAGTAATAGGTTAGTTTGGCCTTGGAGTACAAAATGAAGCAAGGCAAAGGCTAATAGGGTTTTGACAAGAGAATGCACTGGTCATAGCAAACACCCTCTTCCAACAACACAAGATAACTTTATACATGGATAACGCCAGATGGTCAATACCAAAATCAGATTGATTATATTCTTTGAAGCTGAAGATGGAGAAGCTCTATACGGTCAGCAAAAACAAGACCAGGAGGTGCTTGTGGCTCAGATCATGAACTCCTTATTGCAAAATACAGGCACAAATTGAAGAGAGTAGGGAAAACCACTAGACCATTCAAGTATGACCTAAATCAAATCTCTTATGATTATACAGTGGAAATCACAAATAGATTCAAGGGATTAGATGTGACAGAGTGTCTGAAGAACTATGGATGGAGGTTTGTGACATTGTACAGGAGGCAGTGATAAACACCATCTACAAGAAAAAGAAATGCAAAAGGACAAAATGGTTGTCTGAGGAAGCCTTACAAATAGCTGAGAAAAGAAGAAAAGTGAAAGGCAAAGAAGAAAAGGAAAGATGTGTGTGTATCAGTCGCTCAGTCGTGTCTGACTCTTGCGACCCCATGGACTGTATGTAGCCCACCAGGCTCCTCTGTCCAAGGGATTCTCCAGGCAAGATACACCCATCTGAATACAGAATTCCAAAGAATATCAAGGAGAGATAAGAAAGTCTTCTAAGTGATCAATGCAAAGAAATAGAAGAAAACAATAGAATGGGAAAGACTAGAGATCTCTTTGAGAAAATTAGAGATACCAAGGGAACATTTCATGCAAAGATGGGCACAATAAAGGACAGAAATGGTATGGACCTAACAGAAGCAGACGATATTAAGAAGAGGTGACAAGAATACACAGAAGTATACAGAAGAGATTTTAATGACCCAGATAACCACGATGGTGTGAGCACTCACCTAGAGCCAGATATCCTGAAATGTAAAGTCAAGTGGGCCTTAGAAAGCATCACTACAAACAAAGCTAGTGAAGGTGATGGGATTCCAGTTGAGCTATTTAAAATCCTAAAAGATGAAGCTATTAAAATGCTGCACACATCATGCCAGCAAATTTAGAGAACTCAGCAGCAGCCACAGGACTGCAAAATGTGTTTTCATTCCAGTCCCAAAGAAAGGCAATGTCAAAGAATGTTCAAACTACCACACAACTGCATTCATCTCACACACTAGCAAAGTAATGCTCAAAATTCTTCAAGCTAGGCTTCAACAGTACATGAACCCAGAACTTCAAAAGTTCAAGCTGGATTTAGAAAAGGCAGAGGGAACCAGAGATCAAATTGCCAACATCCACTGGATCATTGAAAAAGCAAGAGAATTCCAGAAAAATATCTGCTTCATTGACTACACTAAAGCCTTTGACTGTGTGGATCACAACAAACTGGAAAATTTTTAAAGAGATGCGAATACCAGACCACCACCTTACCTGCCTTCCGATAAATCTGTATGCAGGTCAAGAAGCAATAGTTAGAACTGGACATAGAACAACAGACTGGTTTCAAATTGGGAAAGGAGTATGTCAATGCTGTATATTGTCACACTGCTTATTTAACTTATATGCAGTGTACATCGTGAGAAATGCCAGAATGGATGAAGCCCGAGCTGGAATCAAGATTGCTGAGAGAAATATCCATAACCTCAGATATGCAGATGATACCGCCCTTATGGCAGAAAGTGAAGAGGAACTAAGAGCCTCTTAATGAAAGTGAAAGAGGAGAGTGAAGAAGCTGGCTTAAAACTCAACATTCAAAAACCAAAGATCTTGGCATCACTTTGTGGCAGATAGATGGGGAAACAGTGGAAACAGTGACAGACTTTATTTTCTTGGGTTCCAAAATCACTGCAGATGGTGACTGCAGCCATGAAATTATAAGATGCTTACTTCTTGGAAGAAAAGCTATGACCAACCTAGACAGCATATTAAAAAGCAGAGACGGTACTTAACCGACAAAGATCCATATGGTCAAGGCTATGGTTTTTCCAGTAGTCATGTATGGATGTGAGAGTTGGACCATAGAAAGCTGAGTGCTGAAGAATTGATGATTTTGAACTGTGGTGTTGCACAAGATTCTTGAGAGTCCCTTGGACAGCAAGAAGATCTAACCAGTCCATCCTAAATTAAATCAGTCCTGAATATTCATTGGAAGGACTGATGCTGAAGTTGAAGCTCCAATGCTTTGGCCACCTGATGTGAACAACTGGCTCATTGAAAAAGACCCTGATACTGGGAAAGATCAAAGGCAGGAGGAGAAGGGGATGACAGAGGATGAGATGGTTGGATGGCATCACCGACTCCACGGACATGAGTTTGAGCAAGCTCCAGGAGTTGGTGATGGACAGGGAAGCTTGGTGTGTGGCAGTCCATGGGGTTGCAAAGGGTCAGACATGGGTGACTGACTAAGGGGAACTAGGATCCTATGTGCTGCTGGGCAACTAAACCCGTGCAACTTAACTACTGAGTCCACGCACTGCAACAGAGACCCATTGCAGTCAAAGTTTTTTTTAATGGAATAAAACTAAAAAAAAGGAGGTGTCTGAGCGGAGCTGTTTAACTGCAGGCTTTCTTATCCAGTAGGGGCCAGTGGGTGGTTCAGTGCAACTTCTGGTCACTGGACAAACCCTGCTGACCCTACGTTGGCAGCATCTTCCAGCTAAAGGGCAGCATCTTTGTTATCCTCTCTGACACCACTGACATGAAGAAGCAGTCCACACCCCCTTGAAATATCTTACATTACAGCTACATCATTTAATCCATGCTCTTACTCCACCCACCAAAAGTCCAATCCCTTCCTTAAAATTCTCAAGAAGCCTGACAATTAGGATCTAAATTTGTCCTGTGCAAACAATGAAAACCCAGGTTCAAGGCTGGCTGACTAGGAAAATGAGGCTGCACTCCTGGGAGAGGGGCTGATCTCACCTTTCCTCAAGCACCACCACCTTGGCAGCCCGGAGGCAGGGAGACAGCTGAATAGAACACAGATTCTGTCCTTCACAGACCAGAGATTATAGTCAAGTAACTACAGACACATGAACAAATATTTTAACACAGAAAGGAGCATTTGTTTGGCTGAGAGTGGCTGGTGAAAATTCCAGAGGTGACTGGAGGGACATCCTTGAAGGATAGCAGTTCTTTGGGTGAAGAGGGTAAGAAGTAATGGTCCTCCAGGTAGACAAGACAGCATGAGGGAAGAGGGAGTGTCAGGAGAAGAGATGCCATGATCTGGGAACTTCAAGTCATGCATTGTGACCAAGTGCCCAGTGTGGTGGGAGCAGGAGAAATGGCCTTGAACATTAGGTTGAGGAGTTAAGGTTTTTGTATCTAGTTTAAAAGTCATCAGTGATTTAGGGAAGTGACTTAAGCACATCTTTATTCTGGAAGGACTGGAGAGGGGAAACAGGAAGCAGGAAGACCAGTTGGGAAGCTGCTGAAATTGTCCAGGTGGAAAAGGGGAAGGGCCTGAACTAGGGCCTGGCAACGGAGGAGGGATGCATGACAGGTCGTAGCTTCAGTGGGGATTGTGAACAGAGTAAAACTGCAGTCAAAATTCCTCTTGAGAACCTCTGGGGAAGGGGCTCCATTAAGAGATTAATGATAACTCAGTTTTTAGTACTTCTTCAGAGCTGGAGTCAACTCTCATGCCTTTGGCTGAGCACCAGAAGAAAACGGTTGGTCTTCAGAATCCGTATGGCACAAGATGCACTCTAAGAGACTGGAGAGGAACCAAAACAGAAATTCACTTTTCCCATCTCACCCTCAACCGGGGGACACAGATGCGGTGGAGGAGGAAATCTCCTGCACACTTTCTGTCATGTGCTTCTAACTGAATTCAAGGAGGTTAGGAACAGGCACGGTAAGACACAACAGTGGTGAGATGGAATGAAAGCAGAAGCTGAAAGCAGACAAGAAACAGGAATTGAAGGAGGTGGTTTTAGGTTTTGGGGGTGAGGAAGGAGGGAAGAAGGGACTATTTTATTTAGGGCTCCCGCTACCCAAAAGAATGCCTTTTCTTCTATGGCTTTATCACTCAAGCCAGAGAGGACTAGTACCTCTTTCCTAACAAACCTCACACACTGTCACTAATATGAACAGTGTTGATTTGAAATGACGGAAACCTATGTCTTCACTTTCAAGAAATGCCCACTCTCTCTCTTGACTGTTGGTGTTGGCAGAGATCTTTATGATTGGCAATCTAAACAGGGGACATTAGAGCACTGGAACTACTGATTCCAAGTTAAGCATTTTCCTTTGTAATGTTCCTCTTGCTTCATAGTTTGGAGCATTTTTTCTTCCAAAAGGGAAGAGAATTTTCATCATGAGTTCATGCCTTCACAGAATGGCTATTAACATTGCTAAGACATTGTTTAATACTAATACGGACCTGTCACTTGGGAGTGAGCTGAGTGGGGCCAGCGGGGATCCTCAGACTCCTTCCTGGGGCACTCTAATCAACCCTAAGACAATGCCATGGCTGAGAACCAGGGTTTCAGCTCACTTGAGTGTGCTTTCCATGCTGAGGATGCCGAGAAACTGCAGAAAACTCTCCAAAATGTGCCAAGGTTAGCACACCAACCTCCTAAATGGGGAACCTGGAGATGGACTGGGTGAGAAAGAGGGAAGATTTGAGTGGCTCCAAGTAGCCACAATCAGAGAAACATTTCTAGTCCTTTCCTCTCCAAAGAGGACCACTCAAGAGGGAGTAGGCTAGAAAGACAGGAGGGACACAGGTTAAACTCATGAAAAACCTTGACTGCCAGCTAGATATAAGCTAGGAATGACCAGTATAGTATGCAATATGAACTCTCCCAAAATAGAGCAGAAAGGCCCAGAAAGCTCTCTGGAATTCTCTTGCACTTTCTAGGGAAGGAGAAAGCAGCTATAAGCAATGGCCATCAGCCTCAAGAATTTTCCAGTCTAATTCTGACAAGACCACTTCTGGATGTGATCCGTTTAGCTGACATCACAGGGATTCCCCGAGTGCCAGGGTGGGCCATCTGACCCTAAGTGGGTCGTTATGGTGTGAGGAGTCATGAGATGAGAGAGGGACTGAGAAACAACCACCCAAATAACATGAAATAATTTCTAAACATTTTTATTTCAAATCTCTTTTCACCCCTTCCGCAAAAAGACATGGGTCAGTACAGCAATCATAAAAAGGAGATACAAACACAAGAGTCAAATGTCTCCCGCACTGACACTTTACAAAAAACCGGGAATTGTACATGAGTTTTCCAAACAGGACCTGCAGCAGCTACTAATGTCCCTTTACAAGAGTCAAACATGCCTATTAATACAGTATATACAGACACCCCATTCTGGAACTAATCTACAGGGACATCCCAACACCCCCCATCTATCCCCAGAAAAATACCAAAACACATCCAAAGTGCATTTGTTTTGTTTATATCAAAACATCTTTCCCTTTCCCCACCCCACCCTCAGACCCTCCCACCCCATTTAAGATTGGCCTGCAAGTCTATTTTAACCATTTAGTAATTTTTTATAGTTTATGAAAATAAATTATACAGCAAATATTTTAATAAATTAAGCACAAAAGGTTGAGGAAAGGAGAAAAACTAAATGGGAAGACAAAAGCCAGGCTGCGCTTTGGCTTGGAGGAGGGTGGGGTGGCAGAAGAGGACGGAAGCGGTTGCAGGGGGATGTGGCTCCCCTTCTGGTGAAGAACTGGCAACCACCCGAGCCCAGATTGACACCCCTCTTCATTGAGTTCCTTAAAAACAACCGAAGAATGTACAGCAGTGGCTGTGCCACGGGCAGCCCAGTTTGGGCATTCCAACAGGCCTGCCCACAGAGCGGTGCCTGGATTATGCTTGTCCCTTGGAAAAGGTTCTGGGCCTAACAGTGAGGGGCAGGTCCCTGTTCAAGGGAGCACCAGGGATGGAGTAGTCAGACCAGCCTTCCCGCTCCACCTGAGCTGAGTAGGGGGCTTAGGATGCAGCTCATTGTGGGGCTATGTGGTTTGTGATCTCCTGGGTTCTGACCAGAAGTGTCCTAAGTTCAATCACACTCCATCTCCAGGAGCAATTAGGATCGCAGTCCAGCTGCGAGCAGGCATTCACTGCCCTGACTGGCTGCTGTTTGCCTCGCCCTCTCAGCATTTTGAAAGAGGGGGTAGAAGGGGGGAGGAAGCAATTCCAGGTACCCTCTTAAGAAGATGAAATGGGCGTGGAGGCATGTCACAGACTCAGCATGCAAGACTGGCTTCCTGGGAGGGGGACCAGAGCGGGAAGGAATGGGAGAAGGGGCAGAGATGGGAAACGGGAATTTAGGGGCACCTACCAGGAAGGTCAAGAAGCATGAAAAAGACAAAGACAGTATGGAATCTGCATGTAAAGAAAGGTCTTTCCCTGGCAGATTATAGAGAATTGATAATTTAAATACAGTTCCTTACTCTATTTTTCTAACTGCAGCATCTGAGTCCCCAGTGCCTCTGTCTCTATGCTCCAACTCTTACCTCACACCTCCCAAGGCTTCACTCTTATCTTCTCAAGGCCTCCTGCCATTTTGTGCTGAGCATGAAGACTTCAATGTCAAAACAGGACAGGTCGCGGGGACTGGCAGATTGACTTTGCCTTCTTGAGCTGTGTAGCCCAATAATCCTATAGCTATCATGGGGGGAGGGGGGCACGCTTTTTTTTTTCTTTTTCTTTTTTAATAAAAAAGGTTTTACTCCCCAGGAGCAAATAAATCATTTTGAACTACTGATAAACACTGCTGCAGTGAAAAGAAAGATGGCTCCATGTATGCAATAGCACAAACTCCGTGTAAGAACAGCTGTGTGACATTAGAGCTAAAAATCACTTCTCCACTCCCCCTTTCCCACGAACCAAACCAAGAGGATTCCCATAGGGAAAATGTCTAACTCAAAAGCTCCTCCCTTAGGGACAGGGGCATGTCATTCTCTTAGAAGTGGACAACAAACAGCAGGTCTCCCCTCAGTGGAGATGCTCTCCACACCCCCATTAGTGGCAAGACTTCTGCAAATAAAGATACACACACACACAGAGAGAGACTTTCAGACCTCCTTCCAGCAGCCACAGAACTGTACATCCCAGTGCTGAGGCCTCTAACTTCAGGGCTCAACCCCTAGGGAGAGGTGGTAGGGCAGCGGGGAATCTAACCTAGGGGGCAAGTTCCTCCAGTCGCCATTTCCCTACCAGGATCAAGGGTTTTAAGCAGGCCATGTTCTTCTGGGTCCCAGGGTGAGGGCTTCAAGGCTGGCACCCAGCTTTGCTATAGTCTCTCACCCTGGATCTGGGAACACTAAACCACCCTGCCTCTTGCCAGTTCTTGCTGGAAGCGTAGGGGTTCTGTGGCCATCCCCATGTCACTCCCAATAATAAGGGGCTCGTGGAATCAGCCCCAGGGACAACCATGAAAGCAGAAGAAACCATGGTGATGGGCTCCCCACCACACTTCTGCCCTCACGAGGCTGGGAGCTACCACCCGGGGCTGGCTTTCCAGGGTGTCACACTCACTGTATCTAGGCACAGGCAGGCAACCAGGCCAAGGTCATCGCCAACTGTCCCTAAGACCTAGTCGTCACCTGTTTATCTAGTCCCACACCAAAGACCCCATACCTCCTCACTCCTGTGTGACCACAGCACACGAAATTCAAGTAATAGCGAGTTGTAGCAGTAACTGTCACTAGGTCACAGTGGTTCACACTTGTCCTGAGGAAGGTTACAGTAGATCAGTCATCAACAAGCGAAGGTTAAACAGGCAGATCCGAGGTACTGACATCACCTAGCCACAACCAATGACAGGTCCCTAGAAGTGAGAGCCTTTTCCAGTCTGTGACTGAGAATACACCAACCAAAAAGGAATGAGTTCCTTCTGCAGACTGCTTTTCAATTAGCACTACATAGAACTGGCAGAGGGCCGGGGTACAGCCGGCGGGTGAAGGGGAGGTGCTGACGACAGCCAGCTGCTCCTGCTCCCTCCCCGTTGGCTCTGCCCACCTGGTGCCCTTCCTCCTCACCTCTGGACGGAGCTGCTCCTGCCCCCTCCCCGTTGACTCTGCCCGCCTGGTGCCCTTCCTCCTCACCTCTGGACGGGGCCTGTCTCCTCTGCACAATTCTGTTCTGTAGCCACTCTACTGAGGAAGGAGGAGGGTAGAGCCTGGGCTGACTCGACAGATCACAGACTCAGTCAACACTACCCTTCCCGGCAGGAGAAAGAATGGTGCTTGAGGGTGGGTCACGCCTCTTCAGCTGGTTTGGTTTTGTACCTGAGAGTGCAGATTCTCCAGTGGAACCGCTGGTACCACAAGGGGTCCAGGGCTCTGCCTGCCTCCCTCTGGCTATGCTGAGACCAGTGACGCCCCAGCCATGGGCAGGGGCAGGGGCAGGGCCCTGGCTGGCTTCTGGCTCTGGGCTCCACCTCGCCATCATAACCCCTCAGCGTGACCAGGAAGTTTTGGTCTAGACCACAGCACAGAAGGATTCTTTGATGCCACTGCTCTAACTTGGGGCCGTGCACCGTTCAGTACACGCCGTGTAGATATCTGCTTCTGTGCTCTTGTTCCTGCCTTTCTCAGTGTCCTCCCCTCACCTAAAAACCAAAGTCTCACAGCCCCAGAGCTTTCCTAGACCATCTGGCCTAGCATGATCTTACCCACTCTGAATTTCTTTAGAGCCAGCCCTTGATTCTCCTTTGCCGCACTGAGTCATTCTCAAATGTGGCCGTCACCTAAAAGCTCCCTTAGGCCAGATAATATGTCTTCCACCTCTTGTGTTTTCCACAGTAGCTAGCCTAGAGCCAGGCAAATACACACTAAAATGTAATTTTTTAAAAAAAGATTTTAGGTAGCTGCAAAACAGCCCTTGAGGATCTCAGCAGATTCCAGTCAGTAGGCTTTTGGTGGGTGGCACTTTCTGCAAGATGGCAAGTTAATCTACACATTCAAGAGGTTAAGACCCACTGGTTAAGCCAATTCCTGGGATCACTATCTTAACTGGTTGGTAATACTACCACGACAGCCAGAGAGAGAAGAGGTGCCACACAGCACAGCAGAGGTGGGCTGTGTTTATGCTACAAAGCTCATTTTGTGCGTTACCTCTTGACAGCCAGGTAACAATGCAAGTTTCCACCCTATTCAGCTAAGAGGAGGAACGGTCATTCCACGCAGGACGTAAGGCAGAAGGTCAATGTTTCCAGGTGAGGCAGTCCTATAAATTACCAAAACACTGGGGCCTCACCCTAAACCATCAGGAAACCACAAACCTGACATTATTTATCTCACTAGATGAGGCAGGTAAAAACACAGGGGAACCAAAAGAGGCAGTCTACTGGAACACTTACTGCAAAAGAGTAATAAAGATCAAACAGCTCAATTTTCACATCTTAATAACAAACCTCTCCCCAGAGTAACTCTACAGAAAAGCAAACTCATACTGCTATGTGATTTGACAATGGCCCAGTTCCGAAAAGCACTGCCATTTTTTCTCCCTCTTCCTCTACTTCCATCTGGAAAAGAGGCAACTCTCAAATCAGCATCTGACAGACTTCCCAATGAAAGGAGGACAAAACAAGATCTAACTCAGGAAAATGTCTGAGTTGCTAGAAAGAACTCAGGAAAATAAAGAAGCCTTTGCTACCTCCCGTTTCAGACCAACCTAAGAAGATGAGCTGTAATGCTCTCTTCCCTCTCACTAATCTCAAACATCCCATTAAAGCTGAGCCATGAGGGAGGTTTCTCTAGGAAGAGCACAATAGTTTCCTTTCTCACCTTCCTCCACATTCCCTCTTACTAGCTGACAGACATGGAGGTAAGGAACACTGACTCCTAAGTCATGGGTACCGTTTGCCATTAAGAATCTGGAAGCACGCTCCATTAATGGCAGCGCCTGGGACTGGAGCTCTGAACTGCTCAGGTGATGAAAATACTACTGCCTTGACAGCTGGTGAAGCAATAGGAATGATGTTGCCATGACCAGAGTGAAATGAAGTTATCTCGAGGGAAGGGGCTGAGGGGAGAGGAACAGGGCTAACGTGAAGTCACAGAATTCAGTAAAACAGAACGAATACAGCTTCTATGAGAGGTGATTCTGAAATTAGGTTCCTAAACCTTAGAAGGAAGGTATATGAGAAGTCACTACTTCCCCAGTGGGGCCATGTGCCAGGTTTTGTCCATCATCCTCTATTTGAGACTCTTTCTTTCTTGCTCCTGCTAAAGCTGCCCATGCTTACAGAGAAGCAGGTTCTCCTCAATCAGAAACTCCCAACTTGATCTGCACTCTGAACTCCTTCTTTCCCCTTCTTCAAGGTCAATGTGAAGGCTGGAATTCTGCCTTTGGCACCAGCTGAATGACCATCACTGGCAACCCGGTCTCCTCTCCTTCCCTCCCCCAGACCTGCTCACCCTCAGCACCACTTCCAATCCAATGGGCACAAACCCCAGTTGCCTTTAGGGTGAGTCTTCTGTACCGAGAAATGCAAATATACAAAACAAAACTTCTGAAAAAGGAACAGTGTTGAGACTTCTTCCGGTTTTCCGGGGAGTTCATCCGGCTCCAGGAGCCCAGCGCTGGATGTGACACGGTGGAGCCCTGCTCAGAGTTCGTTGGTGTGCTTCATCCAAGCCCCAGGGTGGTGAGGGGAACCGGTCTCTTGCACAGAGGATCCCAATCCTTCCTACTCCCTCCTGTTTTCCTCACTCTCCTTTTCATGGTAGCTTCATTTGGTTCTTTGACACTGGAGCTTGGCAACCAAATGCCTAGGTTAAAAAAGGGGAAAATCAGAGTGGCTCAATACAGTGGAATCAAAACAGAGTCAAAGGACAGCCTCTGGAGGTAGAGAAGTACAGCTCGAAGGGAGAATGGAGCCTGGAAAGGCCAGCGCTTCCACAGACACTGCAGGTTGCTGGGGTGCAGTGGGTCCTTTGTCATGGAGACCTGAGCAGCCTATAGCCTGGTCACCAAAAGAGGCCCTAAAATGACCAATCAAGATGCCCCTCACACCGCTTCCCTTCTCTCTTTCCCTTTCCCCTTTATTTTCCATTCACTTTCCCCTCTGCTTCTCCCCTAAGGCCCACCTGCTCTAGGGACCAAAAAAAGGAACTGAGTCCCTGGAGGAATCCCTGGCGAGTCAGGCTAGAGACAGCTGCAAGCCTGCGGCTTCTGGCCAGTGAAGAGGGCTGACATATCATCACAAAGGCCAGTGCGGTGTCAACCTTCCGATTCAAGAGGGGGACTGTGCCAGCTGTCACTCTGTCCCATAACTGCAAGCGCCCTGGCAAGAAATCCTCCAGGAAACAGCATGCACAGACCAAGTGGCCACTAAGAACTCTGAAATTAAAACGAGTCTGACCAACGAGAAATCATAATGGCCAAATTTCATACCTTAAAAGGCCTTTCCCTTGGGAAGTGTTCCCAAGAGAACTTCCCTGTTTTTTCAAGGGGTTCTCAGAGCAAGCACAGCAGGGTGCTTATTCTCTGCTACAAGCAATAATCCCAGTGTCACAGCAAAAAAGAGACCCCGAGAGTTCGGTGCAATCCTCTACTAATACATGACTGCCTCTCCACGCTCATGACCAATGGCCAGCCCCAGCCTATGCCTGATCATATCAGGGATTTTTACTTGGAGGATCTCTTGCCTAGAATGCCTGCTCCCAGGATCCTCTCACAGTTAACTCCTTGATACTCAAATCTCAGCTAAAATGTTACCTCCTCACAAGAGCCTTCCCTGATCATTCAAACTTTGAGTATGAATGACATGTTACCACTAACCACTGAACTTCACCCAATTTAATTTCCTTCACAACATGTACAGTCTACTGAAACTAGCCTATTCACTTACTCACTTGTTGCTATCTCTTCCTAAAGAACTGCAGCTCTGTGAGAACAGGGCCTTTGACTATCTTGTTCAGCACTCTCTTCCCAATTCATACGGCTACTTAATATATAGAGGTCTGCTGAATCAACAAATGGGGAACTCACTAACTCCTGCAGAAAACCATTCCATACTTGGATCTGTTCAAAAGGTTCTTCTAAAGATAAACTGAGGACTTCCCTGACAGTCCAGTGATTAAGAATCCGAGCTTCTGCTGCTTGGGGCACAGGTTCAATCCCTGGTCAGGAAAGTTCCGTATGCTGCACAGTGCGACCAAAAACAGAACAAAGTAGAAATAAAACTGGAGACTGAACTCTGTTTATAACTTACTCTGTGCTCCTGCCCTGCCCCTTGGAACCACACAGAATAATCTATCAAACACAGGAAAATCTATCAAACACTTCTTTTGGCCTCCAAGCCCCTCTCACCCTAAAACTTCTCTGGTCCATGATGATTATTTATTCCCTGCATTATGAAGTGTGGACAGTCCCCACCATCCCTAACCTTTCTCTGAATATACACGTGCTTATGTAGGCTCCTCCTAAGGCACAGCACCTACAGAAGCAGTGCTCTAATTGAACGGTCCCAATTACTCCTCAACAGTGCAGAAGAGTAGGTGGGTCCCCCTAGTTCCCTATCCTAATCACTGCAAAGCCACCAAACAGAGAAACTCTCCTAGACAACAGAGCCCTTAAATGTTTTAGGAGACACTTCTGAGCGCACACAACTTGCCAATACAGGCACACCTCTTGTAACTTATTTTGTTGTGCTTTCACAAGTTGAAGGTTTGTGGCAACTCCACGTTGTCAGATGAGGGTTAGATTTTTTAGCAATAAAATATTTGTAAATTAAGGTATGTAGATTTTTTAGATATGATGCTAAATAACAGACCACAGTAGAGCGTAGATAAAACTCTTCATATGCCTTGGGACACCCAAAAAATCATGTGACTTGCTTTATTGTGATATTTGCTTTTTCCCAGGGGTCTGGAACAGAACCCATGATACATCTCCCAGGTATGCCTGTAACTGAAGATTTGACACAGAAACTGCATATCCGGCCCAGGATCCTTTAAGTTAAACTTAACTGCCTCCCGGAGTTACCATTTCTTGATCTCTCTTCATTCCTCTTCCCCTGGCTAGTCCTGGCTCACATGCTCTCCCCTCAAGAGCACAGGATCAGAGACATCCAGAGCCAAGAGGAGACACAGAGCTGGGGTCATCTGAGCCATGGCCCTGAAACACCCACGGAACAAAAACACCAGTTGTCACTCTCTCCCATTATGAAGAGAGCTGAGAGGGTGGCAAGAGTTAAAGCCCCCTTTCCACTCTAAAGCTGTCACACCTATGGGTTTTCCCCCTTTGTTGTGTATGGGGGGTGGGATTAGAAACAGAAGAGGCTAGAAGAATTCAGTGCTTAGAAAGGACTCGCCCCACTGAGAGGGGTGAGGGTAGTCTTTGACCCCAGCAGTAGACCACTAGAACGTGAGATCGTGAGATCTTACACATAACCCTTACTACCAAAATCACCACTTTCTGGCAATTCTGTTCCCTACTTACCTCTACTTTCAATATTCACATTAATGTAATTTAAGAAGACTTTTTTTTTTTGGGCTGAGACCCGAGGCATGTAGGGATCTTAGTTCCCCAACCAGGGATCGAACCGGAGCCCTCAGCACTGGAAGCACGGAGTTCTAATCACTGGACCACTAGGGAATGCCCAAGACTAATTAGAATCTATCTGTACAAACCAGTATTCCAAGGTATTTTATGGGAAAACAAATAAATAAAACTCAGTATAGCAATGGGATACACTCTATATAAATGAATTC
The DNA here is from genome assembly GCA_006408695.1 of Aepyceros melampus. Lineage (NCBI taxonomy): Eukaryota > Metazoa > Chordata > Mammalia > Artiodactyla > Bovidae > Aepyceros > Aepyceros melampus. The sequence continues at coordinate 116,995 of SJXQ01008543.1, read as the reverse complement.
CTTAGTTAATTCATTTACTCTTTTCACCAATTTACTTTTCAGTGGCCCAGATGGAATTTTAAACAGAAGAGCAAACTTTTTTTCTCATCCCGGTATTCCAAGCCAGGGGACAGCAGGACTCTCACTGAAGTGCATGCTTATTGCAATTAAGGGCATTTTGTGTTCCCTTTGATGAAGTTTTCTTCCCCTTTGGTTTCCTGCTTTATATGTCATTTGTGCAATAGCTGCACTTTATGTCCTCCTCTTTATATATATTCAGTGATTAGCATGCTGTTGCTTTGCAAATACTCAAGCCTCTCTTGTCTATTTGTTCTTCTCCCCATTGGGGTATGTGCCCCCCTGGGACTCCGTGATCAGATGTGGCAACACTCTGGACAGATGCCTGGATTGGGGTATGTGCATAGGGTAGGAGGAAGGGGACAAGGCCCAGTGCAGGATAACTGCTCAGGAAGGGACCAGGCCAGACAGTGAGGCGGAGTATGCATACCCTTGGTGGTGACCAGCAGGGGGCCCCTCGCTACGTGGAGGGTTCCAACACCTCTTGCTTCTGTTTGGAAATGAGCTGCGCTTCCTTTAGAGACAGGTATACCTCTTCCTGAGGATCATAGTAGTAGAACTTTCGGATATAAGAGATCAGAGGCCTACGAATAATACAAGAGGGGTACACACAAGAGTTATACAGAACTTAAAAAAGAAAGATCACCTTTATTCAACCCTCCCTTCTTTTCATTCCCTATATGGTTGAGACAACACCAAAGAGTCTCTGCCAACTTAAGAAAATTCCCACTTTCTCACTTATTATAGTTCTGTCTCCCTCCCTCTTACCATCTCCACTCTACTCTTCACAGTCTGCAGAAGGGAAAGTGACACACGCACACACCTTACTCCTTCTTGGCTGTACTGTGACATTTCTAAGTAAGTGCTAAGACACAGGAGAAGTGAAAAATGACACCTGTGAGTTGCCAGGCTCTGCCTGTACACTCCACTTGCAGGCCTCACTGACACTGTAAGTAACCCTCCATTCCCGCTCTGGCTCTAAAAACCCCATCATACTTAGGCAGTGGGAGATCCGGGATGTGATCGATCCGGACGAGTTGTCGGATTCGGAATCGGCAAAGGTGCTGGAGGGATTTGACATTGCTGAATCGGGACACTGGATAGAGCAACTGGACTGGAGTTGGTGGCAGTCCTTCAAGAACAAAAACCAAGAGAAACATTCAGATGAGACAAGGCAGCTAACTATATATAATCTTCCTTATGAAGAGAATCCAGTGAAGGGAAATGATTGCTTCTTACAGTTCACATAGGTCTTCAGTGCAAAAGTGCCCTTCCACAAAATTTGGTTTCCACAGTACTGCTACCATATTTCATACTCAGGGGAGCCTACCCTATGGCAGGGGACTTCCCCAGTCTGACTTCTAACAACTGAGAGTCTTGCTCTTCAAACAGCTCAGTGAAAAATGGCGAGCTAGAGACTTTGCTTGGAGCCAAGTGGCCAATCTCAGGCCCAAGGACAACAGTCAACGGCATCCTTGCTGGGAATGGGCGACACTTGTTTAGCATCTAGAGTATCTTAAAAGTGAGGACTCAAAAAGGCTGTTAAGAGGGGTCCCCACCAAATTCCAACCGAGAGACAGTAAGCAGAAGGCAGCAGCTAGGATCAAATTTTATAGGCCGGTCACATGGTCGCTTACTTCAAGCCGGGACAGTCAGGTTTAGCTACTTTTTACTCCCTGTCAATCCTCCACCCCCACCAACCACCCTTCTTACTTCTGAAAATTTAGGTTGGGTACAAGAACAACAAAAAAAAGATGATGATACTTTTTCTTTTTTAGATAAACAGCTTCCAAATAATATTCATATTGGTTAATTATTTTTTTAAAAGGTTCACTTTAATTGTGTGTGCTCAGTTGTGTCCAACTCCTTGCAACCCCATGGACTGTACCCCACCAGGCTCCTCTGTCCATGGAATTTTCCAGGCAACAATACTAGAGTGGGTTGACCATTTCCTTCTCCAACGGATCTTCCCAACCTAGGGATTAAACCAGCATCTCTTGTGTCTCCTGCTTGGCAAGTGGATTCTCTACCACTGTGCCAACTGGGAAGCCCAGGATAATACTTTTAAAAGAAAAGCAATTACAGTAGCTTGGGCAAGCTGGAATTGGTACTGCTCTGTGTACAAGTGCCTGCTGACTAAAGCCAGTCAGGCCCAATGGAAGCCCCACACTCATGTTTCATCACAGTATCAGCAGGCTCCATGCTGGGAAATTCCAACCCCCAGGGGTCAATGCCACAGAATGGAGACACCCACAATGCAGGGACACTGAAACGCGTTCAAGAAAATAAAGAATACTCTTGTTTCAATAAACAAAGAACTATGGAAGGTAAACAAGCAAACTGCTCCCAGAAAGAATCTGAGTTGCAAAACCTTTGAAAGAATTCTTTTCTCTACCATTGTTGAATCAAATGAAACTCTGTAGACACAATTTGTTGGAAAAAAAAAATATCTATTTTTGGAGTTTAATTACAAACAGTTTAAAAATTTTATTTGAAGCCATGAGAAGAAAAACTTAAAGCTTGCAGATTGTCTCCCAAAACCTTTTCATGGTTGTTAATAACAGACTTTCTAAAAAAAATTGAAATACATTTCACACTATGTAAGTAAGCTTATCTTAAAATTATTTAGTTCAGTCTTCAAAGCTGCGCTCCCAAATAGATATCACTATTACCCCCCACTGCACAATGAGGAAACTGAGGCCTACTGAGCTTAGAGAATTTGCTCACAGCACAGAACCAACAGAGCTGGCCTTCCCTGAGCACTTGGCTCTGCCTGAGGAAGAGTTTAGCCCAGGGAACCTCAAAGGAGGGCTCTCCAGGAGTCTCCCAGAGTACCTGCCCATGTGACTGTCTTAACGAGGGGTGCTGTCGAGACAGTCAGAGCTTCTTGACTCAGGACCAGTCTCTCTTGGTCCTTGACTTCTCACCCCTATCCCTTCAAATCTAACGCTTATATTTTTAAAGCACTGTAACCCTCATCCTCAGGGGCTGGTTCCCCTGGGGGTCGAAACCAGAACTTTCTGCATGTAAAGCTGACCTGCTAACCACTACATGATGGAAACACAAGCTCAGATCATGAGCTCCTTATTTCAAAATTCAGGCTTAAATTGAAGAATGTAGGGAAAATCACTAGGCCACTCAGGTATGATCTAAATCAAATCCCTTTTAATTATATGGTGGAGGCTTAGAAAGCGGGACGTTCAGCTTGTGAGCGGGAACTTCTCAGTCGCGCACAGAGAAAGAACGATTTAAAAATGTTGAGAAGGGCAAGAAGATTTTTTTCAGAAGTGTGCCCAGTGCCATACTGTGGAGAAAGGAGGGAAGCACAAGACTGGGCCAGACCTCCATGGTCTGTTTGGACGAAAGACAGGTCAGGCCGCTGGATTCTCTTACACAGATGCCAACAAAAACAAAGGTATCACCTGGGGAGAGGAGACGCTGATGGAGTACTTGGAGAATCCCAAGAAGTACATCCCTGGAACCAAGATGATCTTTGCTGGCATTAAGAAGAAGGGAGAGAGGGAGGACTTGATAGCTTATCTCAAAAAAGCTACCAATGAGTAATAGTTGGCCACTGCCTTATTTATTATGAAACAGAAGTGTCTCATGACTTTTTATGTGTACCATATTTAAATTGATCTCATACACTAGAATTCAGATCATGAACGGCTGGTGGAATAATTCTATTGGACAGTCCTGATTTAAATAAGATTGGTTTGTGGCTAAACGAATATGGTCAGCTTTTTTAATTTTGATAGTAATTCTGGTTCAACAAGTACTATCACTTTTCCCATTCTAAAGAGATGATTGAACTTGAATAAGGAATATTAAACTTTTTAGGGAGATGGTGAAAAAATAATAATAATAATAATAATTATATGGTGGAGATGATGAATAGACTCAAGGAATTAGATCCAGTAGAGTGCCTGAAGCACTATAGAAGGAAGTTTGTAACACAGTATAGAACATGGTGACCAAAACTATCCCAAAGAAAAAGAAATGCAATAAGGCAAAGTAGTCGCCTGAGGAGGCTTTACAAATAGCTGAGGAAAGAAGAAAAGCAAAAGACAAGGGGGAAAGGGAAAGATATACCCAGCTGAATGCAGAGTTCCAGAGAATAGCAAGGAGAGGTAAGAAGCCTTTCTTAAATGAATAAGCAAAGAAACAGGAAAACAACAGAATGAGAAAGACTAAAGATTTCTGCAAAAAAACGAGATATCAAGGGAACATTTCATGTAAGGATGAGCATGATAAAGGACAGGAACAGTAAGGACCTAACAGAAGCAGAAAAGATTAAAAAGAGTGGCAAGAATACACAGCATAACTATATAAAAAAGATCTTAATGACTCAGATGACCACAATAGTGTGGTCACTCCACCTAGAGCCAGACATCATGGAGTGTGAAGTCAAGTGGGCTTTAGGAAGTGTTATTATGAACGAAGATAGTGGAGGTGATGGAATTCCAGCGGAGCTATTTAAAATGTTCTTCAAGTGCTGCCCTCAGTATGCCAGCAAATCTCGAAAACTCAGCAGTGGCCACAGGACTGGAAAAGGTCAGTTTTCATTCCAACTCTTTGCGACTCTTTGTGACCCCAAGAACTGCAGCCCATCAGGCTCCTCGGTCCATGGGATTTTCCAGGCAAGAGTACTGGAGTGGGGTGCCATCACCTTCTCCGAAACAGCCTCTTGATGAGGGTCAAAAAAGGAGAGTGAAAAAGCTGGCTTAAAACTCAGCATAAGAACAATTAGGTTCAGGGTATCCAGTCCCATTACTTCATGGCAAATAAAAGGGGAAAAAGTGAAAGCAGCGACAGATTTTATTTTCCTGGGCTCCAAAATCACTGTGGACGGTGACTGCAGCCATGAAATTAAAACACATTTGCTCTTTGGTAGAAAAGCTATAACAAACCTAGACAGCGTTTTCAAAAGCAGAGACATCACTTTAACAACAAAGGTCCATATATTCAAAGCTATGGTTTTTCCAGTAGTCACGTATGAATGTGAGAATTGGGCCGTAAAGAAGGCTGAATGCTGAAGAATTGATGCTTTCATTTGTGGTGCTGGAGAAGACTCTTGAGAGTCCCTTAGATAACAAGGAGATCAAACCAGTCAATCCTAAAGGAAATCAACCCTGAATATTCATTGGAAGGACTCATGCTGAAGCTGAAGCTCCAATACTCTGGCCACCTGATGCGAACAGATGACTCAGTGGAAAAGACCCTGATGCTAGGAAAGACTGAAGGCAGGAGGAGAAGGGGATGAAAGAGGATGAGATGGTTACATCGTATCAGCAATTCAATGGACGTGAATTTGAGCAAATGATGATTAGTGGAGGACAGAGGAGCCTGGTGTGCTGTAGTTCATGGGGTCCCAAAGAGCTGGACATGACTTAGCAACTGAACAACAAAAGCCCTCATCCACCCGCACACGCCACTGGTTGGCCCTCTCCTCATATACCATTAAAAAAAAATTCACACATGGATTTCTCTCTTGCATATATTTAAACTCAAATGGTTTTAAACAGATTCTGGGTTCAAATGCCTCTTTGAATTTTACCTTTTCACTCATATGCTTTAAATATAGTCTTCAATAAATTAGACTATGATGAACAGAAAGCTTTCAGAAGGTTGGCTGTAATATTGCTAAACTCAACATGACGTTTCAGAGACAAAAGCAATTTATGTACCTAATTATTTATTCTCAAAGACAGTACTATAGGATTTGCACTTAAAGAGGTCAGGATAATAGTAGCATACAATTATCTGACTGTTTGCTTACTTAAATTTTAATGACCATATATACTTGCCTATTTAATTGTGTTATTTTTAGACTTAGGTTCACAAACAGCAATTTGAAACCTATTAATTCTGATATTCCCTAGTGTCAACTTAACTGTTTACTGTTTGCCCCCAAACACAGCAAACAATTGGAGCTCTGATATCCAAAGCATGTTCATAGAAGAGGTCAGAAATGGAGTTAAGCCCAACATAAGACACCAGTGCAGCTGAAAGGGAAAGGCAAGATACAACAGTGGTCATCAAGAACTTTCCTCTGTCCTCATGCCAGGGTACCATGCACAAATCCAATTTTCAGCCACTTTGCTCTTTTCTCTTTCCCTTAAAAGGAACAGGGTTAGGCATGAGGGCTTCCCAGGTAGCTCAAGTTGTAAAGAAACCAGCTGCCAATGCAGGAGATGTAAGAGACATGGGTTTGATCCCTGGGTTGGGAAGATCCTCTGAAGAAGGGCATGGCAACTCAGTCCAGTATTCTTGCCTGAGGAACCCCACTGACAGAGGAGCCTCATGGGCTACAGTTCATGGGGCTGCAGAGTCAGACACAACTAACCACTTAGCAGGCATGCACACAGGCATGATGAATCTCTTTCAGAAAAAAAGTAAAAAGAATGTCTTTCAGGTCTTGAGCACCCCAACACCCCGGTCTTTCTCCCACAACAAACTATTCCCTGAAGACCAGAAATATCCAACCCCAAATGTCTGTTAACAGGACTGAATTGAGAAATCTGAGATACAAGGAAAACATATCACTGAACAATTAATTATAGTCTTAATGACGGTGCAAAAGAGGAAGCAATTGATTTCCTTAGAGTGTCCAACTCAAAGTGTGATTAAAAAAACAAAAAATATTTTCTTTTCAGGCACTTCAGAGATGACGGAGATTCTTCCAACTAAGAAGAACACATTCAAGTTGAGTTCTGGCTCTCCCAGCATCAGAAGTTTTGTGCTAATCCAATCACATTCTCTTTTGGAGACTGCTCTTGGTGTTAGGTGTTTATCTTACAACTGTGAATCAGACCAGACTGAGATGTAATCAGCAACCTCAGATTTACCATGTTCCAACACTGTCATGAGAAGAGATAAGGGGCAAACCAAGCTCGGGGGCCATCCTTTTGACCAGTGATCCCTCCCCCAGTTGATAGTTATTCTACTTATTAAATTCTTTCTGCTCCTCACTTGGTGCCATCTAGAACTTTCATTAGGCCTGGCTTTATAATCCCTATAATCCCTGGCCTCCTTTTACACCAGGCTGGATATGCTGCTAGTACATTCAGCTCTAGATCTGAGCCAGAAAAACCTGACTCTGCATCTTGACTGTAATTCACTGTGCATCGGTTTCTTAATCTGTGTTTTTAAAAAGATAAAAAAGGAGGGAGAGACTGTAACATTCCTTCAAGGGATCTCATAAGGGTTAAATGAAACAAATGAGCCCCTTGTAGGCAGTTACCAGCATCCCAAAGTCTAAACAAAAGGGCTCCTTTTACCATCCCCTGAATTATAATCCCTGGTATAAACTGACAGAGCTCAACCTAAATCTAATGACCACCACCTCCTCACGGGAATCCTCTCTCCAATAAAGTCAGCCTTACAGAATGCCGAGATCGCTGATAAGCAAAGGGAGGCAGCAAACAATGGTAAAGGAGAACAATGACCTGGCCTTCTTTGCCCCAGTCCTTCAAAGAGAAGTCACTTATGGTCTAGGGGCAAATACTAATTTGCTTTCCCTTCTCAACTTGACTACAATTTTAAGTGCAAATAGATATCTTACTTGTATCCTAGAAAGACACTCTCCACTGTGTTTATCCACAGACAAACACAATTCTGACTTCTTTATATCCTCCCTATAAATGCCGGGAAACTCAATCTGCAACTTGCTTACTGCTGTTATTTTTTTTCCCATAGCAGAGGCTGGGAATTAAAGGACAGGAGTTGGAGTCAGTTGGGCCTTGGTTTGAATCCTGGCTTCGGCACTGATTAGCTGAGTAACTTTTAGAGTAAGTGGCTTCACTTTTGAGACACCCTTAGTTTCTTCATTGACAATATTTAAAAAAGAACTTTTTTTTTTTCCAAGACACCAATCTATTAGCTGACTTTGGCTCTTGCAAGAAATTAAGAGATATTTAAATAAAGATCCTGACAAAATACCTGGCACATGGTAGGTAGGCACATAACAAATAGCAGCAATCACTGCAGGTACTAACCTTCAGCAACGTTAAAAATCTTACTTAAAATTTTTTTCTGCAGACAAAGCACATTTGTGGAATGTAATGAGCTATATCTGAGGAGTCCAAGACTCCATGAAGTCTCTCAATACTCTACAAGTGATATATGCTCCAGACTCCAGAATCCTCTGAGAGGACCCATCCACAAACAGAGATGACTACCCACCCTGTCCCTGTCAATCACCGCCAGGCTCTATACAGACTTTAACATGGGCTCTTCACTTCTCTTCCTACCAGTCCCCTTTCTGAAGCTAAGAGCTCTCTCAGATGCATACAACTCTTGCAACCCCAAGGGCTGTAGCCCGCCAGGCTCCTCTGTCCATGGGATTTTCCCAGCAAGAATACTAGAGTGGGTTGCCATTTCCTCTTCCAGGGATCTTCCCAACCCAGGAATCAAACCTGTGTCTCCTACATTGGCAGGGGGATTCTTTACCACTGAGCCACCTGCGAATCCCTCTCTGAGGTATAGAAGTAGCTTATTTTTGATACTGAGTTTATTTGATACTATTTGTTTATTAAATAAACACCTCCCAAAGCCACAAACTCTAAAAATGGCTAGGCAGAATCAGTTCCTATAAGAAAGGATTCTAACTTTTTCCATTTAACCAAGTCAACTGCATGAGACCCAATTGTGTCGATAGCACTGAGGCAAGTAGTTAATGAAGTGAGAATTAATACAGTTCACACCCTGTCATGCCTTATTTAAATCACCAAGATTATAAAACACATTCCTGTAACCTGGCTCAAATGATGTTCCTGATAATCATCAGATGTTGCTGATGTTCTGCCGGAGGCTTCCCTATAACTTCTTTTTAGAGCAATTTCCTGACACCCAGTTTAAGAATCTTAATTTGATTCAGTGGGAAAGCATGATGTTCTCATTTTAAGTTCTGTTTCTATCTTACAAATTCCTCATTTTACTTTTTTCCAACATATAAAAGCAGATTCCTCCAAACCATCCCTTCGCCCCAGCCTTCAACAGAGATGATATAGATACCCCCTATTTAGTGGGCAGGATAGGTACTGCCAGTGCTCCCAAACCGAGACTAGTCTTTGAATTCAATACTGGCAGGGATACAGGACACAACAAAGTACTCTCTGACAGAAATTTTAGTACAAATGCATAGAATCCAGGGCAGACTGCTATTAAATTCAGCCTCCTTGACACTCCCATTTCTAGTGAAGATTCTTTTACTTTCCCAGTTTCCCATGAAAATGACCCGAGAGCCCTCTGTTTCACATGTAAATATGAGATGCCTGGATCAGGGACAAGGAAAGACCGCTGAAAGTTAAACGTGAATACATGACGTCCAGACATCAGAAGCAGGATCAGTTTTCTCATTCATGTGATTCCTTCTCAATATGTGTGTTAGTCAGCTGTGTCCAGCTCTTTGGACCCCGTGGACTATAGCCCACCAGGCTCTTGGGGGATTAATGTATAAGGACAGGATATTACCCACTAGGCTGGAGGAAGAGTGGATGCTAAAAGAGCCAGGAAAAAAAGCTTTAAGTGTTTCTGGTTTGGGGGTTTTTTGGGTGAGTGGGTGCAGGAGTGGAGGTAGAGATCCTGCATGATCATACTCAAGTACGTTAAATAATTAATACAAAGCTTTGAATAACTGTGGGAGAAGAGGGAGGGGAGGGGTGGGGAGTGGATATTATGCTTGATCATACCCAAGTAAGTTAGATAATTAATGTAACAACAGCCTTACCTGGAACCCTGGATCTCAAGAAATAGAGAAACTTCCCATTCTTGGAGTGCATGATGGCCCTCTTAATGAACTCCACCACTGACTGACAGCGATCCTCAAACTTGGGATGACACCACAGGCTGAAGGTTCCTGCCATGGAAAGTTAAGGAGAGGTAAAGATGCAGAACTTACTTTAGGGAGACTTGAGAAGCTGGCTCGAACATTTTAATGATTTTCCCTCCTGGAAAGGTAGCTTGTGGTCAAGCTGAGTCAGAGGTCCCTGCTCCTGCTTGTTCTACAACTAATGGAAAGAAAGATGATGCTTTTAATAATATATAAATTAGGTCTTACAATGTTTCTGTTAAATAATGATAAATTTGAGTCAGAAAAAAGATATAAAAAGATGTTGTTGAGTATGAACATTAATCTTTAAACCACAGAACATAAAGAAAAGGCAGCTATGCTAAAGTGAGTTTAAATGACGTTCCCTCAAGAAGATTTAAATCTTCAAGTATGCATAGAATAGGAAAGACAGGAACAGTGGTTTTGTGGATCTCACTCATTCACGTATGTGTTAAGCACAAAAATCAAATTCTAAGTCTTTTCCTTCTGTAGTTACAAAGATCCCACCTCAAACTTTAGAATCCCAAAGGCAAAAAGCAATCTGAACTCCCATAACTTAACAACAACAACAAAAAAACTTCAACAACTAAAGCACTAAATCCAGAGAGTCATGAAAGGGACACTAATCACTCAAGAGAACAGCAGACTTGAGAACCTTGGCTACTCTTTCGGGATCACTTAAAAAGATGAAGACAAATGTTCCCTTGCAAACTGGCAACGGAAAGGCCCAGGGCCTCTATTAAAAATTCCATTTATTCAAGGAAGAAAAGTTCCTTTGAACAAAAAGTAATTGGAGAACCATTTGAAAATACTCTCAGATAGGCATCTTGCCTATCTGGAACCTAGAGGTCAAGCACTTATTCATTTCCATGGCTTAGTCATTTATAATTTCAATAGGTTTATAAAAGCACTTCACTCTGAAATGCTATGTTTTGCGTTTTGTTTATTTGGCTTTTGGTTTTAGGAGCAACAGGAAAACAAACAGCAGTCTACCCCACAGTCTCTAACTAATTCTCTCAAGTCTTTGGACTGAAGTTCCTTTTTCTTCATGCATCTTGAAAGCAGAGGTTGGGGAAGAGGAAACCATGGACAAAGCTATGCTGACCTAAATAGCTACTCCTTACCTAACAAGAGAAGCAGACCAAATTAATTCAGCGGCTGAGAGGAGGAAAGATACAGTGGTGCCTGATTTAGTGAAGAGCATGAAAGAGCCCCTTACGTGAAATGCAGTTATCTCATACAGTTCATTTAAGATTAATCACATGTGGGAAGAGCAAGAGGAATTGGAGGGGCAAGTTCATAAAACTCCCCAGAGTTCTCCACATTTTTAAAATTTGTAGCACATTGCAGGTATTTTGACAAAGTATGTGTTAGCCAGCCCCACCACCAATAACCATTACAAGTTTGTGGCCCAAATCAAATACCAAATGTCCTGATGCAAAGTCCATCAAGACAGGAGTACTGAACAAGTCAGCTTCTTGACATGACTGGAATATTAAGCACAACCTGACCACAGAGGAAGACAGACAGTATGTTGATTCCACAAATTCTCATAGTTTTGATGACTATTTCCTATAAGACTACAAAGTTGACCAGAAAGACATAATTATCATTGATGTGACTGCAGGCAAAGAAATTCAGAACAGAACAGTCACAGGATCAACAAATTCTCCTCTTTATATACATGACTAATATCTCTAGATGGTTAAGTTTAATCATGAACCAAAGCTTGGGAGAATTTGTCTCATGGTCCTAGGTTATTTCTTCCTGCTATGAAGAGAGTATTACTGGCTTTATTCTGTTCTTTAGTAGTCTTCTTCAGACTCTATTTAGGAGACAAGATGCTGAGAACACTTTTAAATGGAACATGTATGCTCCTCACCATCCCTGCCAATATTTCTCATGATCAAAATCAGTGCCCATATATCAATATTCAGTTGAGTGCCTGAGATTTTCCTACCCACTCACATTTCCATTTCTGTGAATCCTTCCAATGAGAAAGTCAGATACCAAAGGTAGAAAAAGCCAAAGGGGAAAGAAGGCTTCCTTCAAATGCCAGCACCTCTCACCTCTGTAGTGCTCCATTCTGGTGTGGTGAGTGATACCCTGTGATCGGAAACTGAGGCTCAGGATATAACGAGGATCAGAGCTGTCTCGTACCAGGAAAGAACCATCAGGCTTGCCTTTCAGTTTCATCTCTGCATCTTCCCAATTCATCGGCCCCCAATACCAACCACACTATCAAAGAAGTGGCAAGGAGTTAGAACACAGAAACATCAAAGTTTTCAGCAATTACTCTGACCACAAGAACCCCTCATTTCCAAAACACTGCAGTAGGTAGAAGCTGGTAGCAGTGCCTCAACCATTAGCAATGAATATCAGGTTCATCACACTTTTGGGCCTCCAAAGTAACAGGAAAACTTTACAGTTCCATTACCAAAGCCCTACAAAGGAGAGACGAGGGACCTAGGTCAGCTTAGACTATGTAAATATTTCTCCATAACCTTTCTCACCAGGTTCAGATGTTTTTTTCAGATTCAATTTTACAATAGCTCATAGAACTAATGATAGCAACATATTGTTTTGTCACTGTAAATATAGAAACAAGGAAACTACTCTTCCTCTAAAAAGAATAAAAGGGGAGCCGGCTTAGAATTAGGAGAATGTGAGAGGAGGCAAGCTGTCAGTCCTCAGGCACCACCTACCTTCTCCAGCTCTCGAAGGCTAGCCGCAAAACTGCTTGAGTCAGGCCGGTAAAGGGGACACTGGAGGTGTTGCGGGGGCTGGCTGTGCAGAGATTCGGCTGCTCGAATGGGAGCGATCCGGGGAAATGCATCTGCAGGGCAAGAGCGCGGTGGTCACATGTTGACCCTTATCGTTCCCAACCTCAAGTAGACCCTCCCTCCCCCCAAAACAGAGATGCTAACTGAAGACGGGCAAGGCATTAGAAGCTAAGCTGGAAAGGGTGGAAGCCAAAGCAGTGGGGAAGAGCTGGATGGGCTGGGACAGAAAGCTGTGTGGGCTCGTGTAAGCTGTGAAGGGTGGGTGGGGGCCTTTAGCCCCAGGAAAGGGGGAGGCAGCAGCTCACTAACCTGACTAAGGCGACTACTTCAGGGCCTGCACCAGCCTAGAGCGATTCCAACTTCTCCCACCTCGAGGTGAAGTGCCGGTAAGGCAGCCTTGGAAATAGTGACTTGCTTAACTTGCCCAGGAAGAGCAATGATTTTGCCAAGCAAGTAGATTTTGTCAGGCAAGTAGAAAAGAATGCTGATTTCATTCATTTTATTCCTTGGGCACTGGGGGCTGGTCAAGCAGGTATGGGCTACTGAATGCTTGGTACTTATTTACAAGGCTGCAGTAAATGCTAAAAGCTTAGAAAGACCACAGAACTTTGAAAACCAGCAACATATTAAACCTCCTCACTCTACTGAAATTAAGGCAGTTTCCTAAGTGATACTGACTCAAGGATTGCAAACAAGTTTCAGTAGCAAAGAGACAAAAAAAAAATCCAACAGTCTTTTATCTCTACCAAAAATCAGATTTGCCTCCATAAAGAAAACAGGCTAAAATAACTAGTGCTTGGCCTCATTTCCAAGGAGTTCTGGTCCAGCCAAGGGGATATGATTTAAGCTTTCTCCTAAGTTCTTTTATTTCCATAAATAGATCTCCCCATCCTTCAAAAGTGTTTCACTTTGTACTCCCCACTCTTGCAAGTCTTGCCTCTAAGCTAAGCTAACCTGGGGCATGGGGTGGAGGAGGCGGAGGTAAGGGGAAAGACTGCAGGGAAGACCCCATCGGAGCCACAAGGACAGATGTAGGCAGCGTCCCACTGATATCATCTAGAAGAGAGAACAAAAGCAAGAGGTTCAGAAATATGGGCACAGAATGAGCACAGGGAAGGCAGAGGAGAGGGAAAAGAATCATCAGGCTGCCCTCTGGGGCAAAATGGCCTGAGCTTCACCCTGTCTTTTTTTTGCACAGAGGGCCACAATCATCTTAATCTGGTTTCCTTTGCTTGAAAGTAGGAAAGTAAGGATATCCCCAAAGCTGCCCACTGGCAACAGATTCAGAACAAGATAAATACTCTTTATAAATAAATAAAGATTGAAATAATATATGGACAGGAGATGTTACAGCATGCAGGTAAGAGACCCATTTAACCACTTTGGAGATGAGAGGGGTGCTGAGAATGGGACAAGAAATATAATAACTGGGTCATCATTAGAAACCCAGGAGTCTGTTTGGTTTCTGGCAAAGAACAACAGGTCGACAGAGCTCACCCTCCCACAGGGCAAGAAGGAAGAGGGGAGGAAACTATACCTAGGAGGCTGAGGCTTCGTCTTGGAGGAGGAGGGGGAGTTGGAGGGTGTGGAGAGGTCAGGCCCCGCTGAGAGATGTCCACGTCCACAAGTGACACTGTCTCACCTGAGGGATTCACGGAGCAAGCACGTTACAGTAGCACCCTGCCCAAAGCCAAGGCCAGGAAGCAAAAGGAGGCAGAGAGCAAGCAAGGGACGCCAGAGGTCCACGGCTCTCAGAAAGTTCAACATCTAATGCTCCCACGGCTGGAATCCCCCCAGTCCAGACACCTAAGAAGTCAATTTTAAATCCATTATTCCTTTACTCTGTTACAGATCAAGGATCTTTAAGACAAAATCATGGGATTGACAGTGGAAAAGCCAACTAATGCGGCCCTGCCACTGAGGATATAACCTTGAACAAGAAGTCTTCTTTATTCAAATGGAACCCACACCATTTATTTTTACAGATTTGTGTATCAATTTTTGCCTCAGGGAGCAAGGCAAGCAACTTTTTACAAGCCCAAATGGACAAGGACAACAAGCAGCATTAAAACATAAGAACTGTTAAGCTGAATCCAGATAAAGGTCCCAATGTCAGCCCCAACTTCTTCCTAAATGGGGCTTTCCACATCGAGATTTTCCAGAATAGTCACTCCTAAGAGGCCCAACCATTTCAGATATCAACTAATTCCTAACATTTGAGGCTACAAAGGCTGAAAAGTGCATTTACAACCCTGGTAATTAATTACTTCCACAGTCAGGCAAAAGTCAGGTAAGCTTAGAGGAAGCTTCTCAGTAGGAACTGGGAGGAGGGGGGCAGGTACACATGGTTTCTCTTACTTTCCAGCATGTTATGCAGTTCTGTTCTCTCCCATATTCACTCCTTCTTGCCACCCAGCACCGCTACCCTCTCTCCTTATGAATCACCAGAAAATGAAGGCTATGTTATCAACCTTCTGTTGAAGGTCGCAAAGAGTCAGTTTGTTTTGGTAGATCTTATCCACAAGTCAGAATTTGGGATTTCTCTAATTTGGCCCTTAGGGTGTTATTTCCAACACCTTTTTCTTTTGTAGGAAGCTGAATTAGCCCCTAGCTAGAATCTTATTGTTTCCCAGTTAAGAAAATGAGGTAACAAATACCTAAAAGACCAGAAGCTGGGCATTCAGAATCTAATACAGTTTGTGGTGTTTTGTTCTGTTTTGTTTTTCCCTCCAACAAAGGTCTTGAACACTAAGATAAGCAGAAAAGCTCTTCCAAAAGTCATCAGTGGAACTTCTAGGAATTCATCACACAGTTTAATTACTGAGGGCCTAGCTGCCCAGGGCTTCCCTTGTGGATCAGCTGGTAAAGAATCTGCCTGCAATGTGGGAGACTTGGGTTCCATCCCTGGGTAGGGAAGATCCCCTGGAGAAGGAAAGGTTACCCACTCCAGTATTCTGGCCTAAAAAATTCCATAGACAGTCCATGAGGTCTCAAAGAGTCAGGTAGGAATGAAGGACTTTCACTTTCGCTTTAGCTGCCCAGAGCAATGCAATGAGCCCAGGTTTCCAGAAGGGTCAGAGAGGTGTAGCTTGTAGGTAGTATAGCACTTAAAGGAAATAAATCAAGAGAGCAAAGGTTCTTTGAAATAAGAACATGGGACCTGAAACTACAAATGTGGGTTTAATTACTTTAAAAGGGAAACAACTACTAACTAGAAAGACATTCTGCTACAGGGTAAGATCCTTTAACTCCTTGCTTGGGCTAAGAACAGAGGACCTCCTTCTCCACCGGTGCCTATTACAGGCACCAAACTCACCTGTTCTGACAGTTCACAGCAGTCTACTCAGTAATGGGGGTTCCACTAGACTGTTGAACATTTTCCTGAAAATGTCTAGTCCCAGATCATAATTCTTGTAATCATCTTTTTCAAGGGACACAATATCCAAAAGAGTTTGAAACTAGGATTAGGTTTAAAGGATTCTTGGCCACACCCAGTGAGGAGCACTGTTTTTGAAACTTGAGGCTGTGTGCTTCAGATGTCCTTTTCTACAGCTCATTCAAGCAGAAACTCCACACCTGACTCACAGAACAAAAGGTTTCCCTCTCAGAAAAAGCTCTCCTTCAAAGGAGAAGGTGAAAGGATATTTGACCACTTTCTTACTTTAGCAACTGTGTTCCCCGCTGCATGAGGAGAGACTTAAATTAGATCCAGTAAGAACTCTTAACAGCTGCAGGAACTGTTAGCCCCCAAAATGGGCAAGACAAGAGTTCATGTGATTCCCCTTTGCCCAAAGTTTTTAAAAATAGACCAGATCACTGTGGATCATGTTTATTAGATAATCCATGAACTCCCTTTGGAAGCAGGCACAGGAACTGTATGACTTCCAGAGTCCTTTATGTGCTATGAGCCTATAAATTTGTATTTCCTACTTTTAATTTACAGGTGATGACCTGAACTAAAAGCCTACATAACTGCCAGGGCCATCTAATTACCAGCAAGCAGTCTCTACCTCAAACTATAAAGCATCCAAAGTTAAGAACACATTCCACACCTTAAAAATAGCGTCACCCCAAACCCAGCAGGCACGGAATGAAGAAAATAACTGCAGACATGCCTGCAGCTCCCTCTGCGATGCATCTGCAAGTGTCTCCTGACACGTCTCAGAAGAGTCCTGCTTTTAGATGTTAGAGAAAAAACAGATCACTTACCTGTGAAGAGCGGGCTGAAGGAGACTGGAGAAAAGGCACTTTGAGTTCTTGTCAACCTGGGTTTCCTGAGGGGTGAGAAAGCACACACATGCATTTAAATCACCGCAGCACTCAACCCCAGATGCACCGAAAAATAAAGCAAACCCGAGTCACTGTCAACCACACTTTAAAGACTAAAATTTAAAGAGGGAAAAATAATTAAGGTGATTCCTTAGATAGATTTGGCTACAGAATTCACCAGCCTACAAAGCAATAAGAAATCTCTTTGGAGCTTTCCACACTCATCACCTTAAAAGAGGAAAACATCTTGAGTGGTAATTAGTAAGTCCATTTCCAGAGGAAGGAATTCAGATGCAGAGTTGATTCTCAAAGGAAAGCCAAGAGAAAGGCTCCTGACCTGAACAGGTGCCTCTTCAGAGCACCAGCTTTCCCTCTGGGCCTGCTCTTAGGAGCAGGAGGTCCCAAAGTGAACCAGGCAAGATTTTTGGATTTGAGAATAGAACTACAGGATATACATTCAATCTTCAACCAGTAAGGCTTCTGATTTCTGCAAAATGCCTCCAAGCCACGGGTCAAAGCCAAAGGCCAACAAGGGAGCCTCTTCAAGTTAAGATGCTCTGCCTGGCACCCAAAGAAGGTGGCCTCTTCTTTTTGGAGCTGCCAGTCATACACTCCCCACTACCCCATGCCTGTTCTTGATGCTGCTCCCAAACCAGCTGGAAAACCCAGATCTCTGAAGACACACCAAAGGTAACTTCACATTGACCAATTCCAACTGGTTTTGGGTGAGAAATGAAATGAAAGGAATCCAAAAGACTGATAAAAGTCTTTCTGGCTAGAAATGTGCTAATCACCTCAGGATGATTGAACGGACTATAAGGGAAAGAAGTGGAGGTGATGAAAATATGCTATATTTTGATTGTGGAAGAGGTTATGATTTTGACATCTGTCAAAATTAACAGAACTAAGCAATGAAAAAAGGTGAATTTTAGGTGGTATATAAATTGTATCTCAATAAATCAGCCTTTAAAAAAAAAATCCACAGCCAAATTAAATGCCTGACTCCACACCTTAGAGCTGGCTTACTTTCCAAAATTACTCTCACCCAAAGGTTTAAATAAAACTTCAACTGCACCAAGAGATGGGGAAAAGCAAAGAAAATCCAAAATGAAATCCTACTTTGAATTATTTGACTTTGGAAGATCTTTATGCATTTATGTTTTAACACAGATGTCTGTGCTTCTCAGAACTCACTTCAAACAGAATTTCAAAACCAGACTGTGAAGACCTCACTGAGAAATAGCTGAGATGCTGGATCCCCTTTCCTGACCCATCTCACACTCCCTCTGTAGCCGCCTCCATGCTGAGACTTGAGAAGTCTAATGACGGGGTGCCCACTGTGAACGCCCCGCCCACAGCACACACAGGAGAGGTGGCTGCATCAGAAAAGGACAGGAGCACACACAGTCCCTCTATTTATAAAAGTTGCTTGTGGCAGTCTGCAGCTTAGTCCCAACACTCCAGAGGTCTGGGATGGAAAATGAATTCCACTGGACATTAAGACTGAAGAATGTCCAAGCTGATTTTTATTCGGTAACTTGCCGATACAACATTAAACTCAGCAAGCCGAAACCTGAAGCACTGGCCTCTCAGAGGGTTCACACCTCAGCCATTTGGCTGTTTGCCTCTTTTCAAAGGAAGCTGCAATGCTCTGCCATCTGCCCATGCTGAGGACGAAGCTCTTCAGTGCCAAGCGCTGAAGAACAGCAGCACCCAATGCATACATCTGCCGAGGCCTCCTCACTCCAGCTCATCTTCTCCCCACCCCCGACACTTTGAAGAAGAAAATCATAGTTTCTAGGATCTAGAAAAAGAAATATACATGACTCTAAACCCAGGCAGAGCCATTTGAGTGTCTCAGAATGGTTTTTTCTGACAAATAAGGAAGCTTAGAGAGGTAGAAGGTCTACGAGGCTGAAAGGCCAATAACAAATATGAGTGCTTCCTTCTCTCTTTGGGGAGATATTGTCTAACTAAAAATCCAAAGCAGTTTCTGTCTCAAGGATCCTGAGAGCATTCTAATGGCAGTCATTCATGAAAAGACCAATCTAGACAACTATAAAAAACAAAGCAAGGGAATGATTAACATAAAATTGAGGATGGTGGTTGGGGGGGTGGTTATAATCAGGAAGCCACACTCAGCGGTCTTCAAAGATACTGATAACATTTTATTTGTTAAGCTTAGTGATGGTTACCTAAATATACATTTCATTATTATTATAGTATATACATTTTATAATTTCTTTTTGTATATCTCAAACATTTAAAATGAGAACCATTCTAAGCTAGATATGCTGTTTTTTGGAAAGCAACAAGAATGATACGGCTCCATATAAAATTTTTAACTAACCCTTCTATATGACATTCCCATGTTATTCTTCTCCCCAAATCACCTTGACAAGCTTTAGGGTACAAAGTTAAGCCCCTGTAACTCTGCCAGTGGACCACTTGCATCTTAGCAGCAGAAAGACCTGAAGGGTGATGTCAGGTAGGATATGGTGGGCTATACCTCAGGTGGCAAGCAGAAGACCTTAGGTCTTCTCTGAGGCTAGCAGTCCTTTGTGTCAGCTATGCACTGCTTGTGCTGCAAGTAACAGCACAAGCAAAGACATAGGACATCTCTGTCCACTTCCACTCTGTAAATTACTAATTAAATGGCAACAGATCTGTGGGATAAAAGGAGTTAAAAACATTAGACTAGACAGGCTCACAACACATTGATATAACTACTGGCCACTTTTCAAATTCTTGAAATCTAAAATACAAACAATGACATAGTAATGCTCTTTCTTTCTTGTCCATAAATCCCCTCTACAGTGTCCTAAGACTTACATATGTCCTTTGCTAACTTTTAAAGTAGGATCCAAATACCAGGTTTTGCAGCCACAATTTACCTCTGCCCCTGTTAAAGCATACAACGCCAAGTCAGCCAGCCTGTGCCATTTCCAACACATCACAAGCCAGTGTCTGTTCATGTGCTACAGGCACAAAAACCATGTGCTCATTTTTAGTTCCAATACACAGACATCTGTGCAACAAGGTCAGATCCAAAACTCCACCATAAACCAACTAAAGAACCTATGGAGGGAACTTCCAGGGAAAAGCCCAGAGGGGTAGCCCAAGGTCTAAAACCTTAGAAATGATGTCAGTGGGCAAAAGGTAAAGGAGTAAAAGACACAGGACTCAAATGGACAGAGATTTCTAAAGCCAGGTTGCTCATTCCAAAACAGAGCTGCCAACCACAACCACTTTATGGAAAAATAGTTGAAAAGATCAACAGAATATGGACCCAAAACCTACACATAAAGGCAGACCCTCTTCACCACACCAGAAAATCATTTTTTTCTCAGTATGTCATGCTCTTTCTCAAAAAGACTCTTAGACCTGAAGACTCAAGAAAACAGAGAAAAGGGTTTCTCATATCTGCCAGGTCTATCCATGACAGCAGGGCCCCAAACTGATGCCAAGGCAGCCTCTCTTTCCAAAATTGTATCTTTTTCCCCAAACAAATAGATAGGAAACCACTACAAAACTGTTCTCCATTTTTCCACCTCACAACTATGAAGACTGCCAGCAATAGCCTCAACAGTTAAGTAGGATAAAAAATAAAAAAAACCTTGAGAAATGAACAAGGTACCCATTTCCAACCAAATGTGTATTATGGAATGCTTCAAAAAAAGTCGGGTTGAATGCTATTTCTCACCAAATACAAAGGAAGACAATCAGCTAAACATATGTGAACCAGACAAGGGAACTTCACTGGTTTTCCTAAATAGCAATCCTATATAACACCGAAGCCCACAGGCATCAAGCCCAGCTCTCTGAATTTCAACATATGTGTGTTACACAGCCTAGCCCAGTTCTCCAGAACAGAAACCTGATTAGCTGGTGAGCCCATGTATTCCTTCACTTCAAGAGTTCTTTCTCTAAGCTAACTCATACCAGACCTCAGGACCTAAGACTCAGTGTACCCAGGAAGGCCAACTTAGCAGACTCCAAAGCATCTGAAAGGAGCTAATGTTAAAATATGAGGGACTTCCCTGGTGGTCCAGTGGCTAAGACTGCAGGTGGCCTGGGTTCAATCCCTGGTCAAGAAACTAGATTCTTGTGTCCGGCAACTAAAGATAGCAGCCAAATAAATAAATAATTTTTTTTTAAATATGGAAACTGTTAAGTCTTGTAAAGTGATCATCGGGGGACTTCCCTTGTGGTTCAGTAAGACTCTGTGTTTCCACCACAGCAGGTGCAGGTTAGTTTCTCTGGTCAAGGAACTAAGATCCTACATGCCATGCAGCACTGCCAAAAAAATAAATAAAATTTAAAATAATGGTATGAGGGCTTCCCTGGTGGTCCAATGGTTGGGAGGCAGCCTGCCAGTGCAGGGGACACAGGTTCAGTCCCTGCTCTGAGAAGATCTCATATACCCTGAGGCGACTACTGACTCAGTGCTCCAGAGTCCACAAGCCACAACTACTGAAGCCTAGAGGCTGTGCTCCGGGAACAAGAGAGGCCACAGCAATGAGAAGCCTGTGCAGTGCAATGAAGAGTGGCCCCAGCTCACTGAAACTAGAGAAGGCTGGTGCACAGCAATGGAGACCCAGCACAGCCAAAAAAAAACACTGTTGGAGATACTTTCTCGTGACAGCTGTGGGAAAGGCAAATACTGAGAAGAGCAAAGAGAATCATGCCTAGAGGTTACTGCAAAAGCCCCAAATTACACAGCAAAGACTGCAGAGACTCATAATTAACTCCAACCAACAATAAGAAAGCAGGCATACACCTTCTGGCAAAGTCTGACATTCCTCATGGCTTCCAGGTCCTACCAATCAAAACAAGAGAACAAGCTAAAAATCCAAACTTATCCTTCCTCCCAACAGGGCAGACTTACTGAGGTGTAGATCCACAGAAATCACAACTACCCTGGCCAGACTTATCAAGTTTCTCACAGCTGCAAGACTGCCAGCAAGACTGGCACATAGTAAGCTATGGAGAAGCTAACGAGAAAATCTAACAGTACCAAATCCTAAGCATTTTAAAAAACTTCATCAGTTCTATTTTACTACCTCTCCTCCAAAGGCAAAAAATATTCCATCTCAATTTCTCTTGTCTTCACTCTATTCCTCTAAGATCAGGAACAAGACAGGAATCACTCCCATTCTACAGATTAAAAAAGGAGAGAAGCGTGAAGAAAACAACATTGGCCTGCATCTCACGGGTGATGCTGGGGTCCTACCTGGAATCCAGGTGTTCCCATTCTCTGTACAACATGCTGCCTCCTAACAGCAGTCAGCCAAACGCTCATACATGAATACCTGCTCTTCTCCTTCATCAGAAAAAGTCCTTGGACCAAAAAATGTAATTCTCCAGTGCCCTGAACTAAGCTTCTTTGCAGAGCTACAGACAATTTGCTCTGCAGGAGAAATCGGTATTGTGCTTAGCGTGAGGGTTGGTGACAGAGCAGCCAATGACCATTAAATTCTGTTTCCGAAGGCAAAAAACCGTATAATGTTACATGCCTTTTCCTCTTCCTAATCTATTAGACGTTGCAGCTAATTTCACGCCACACCTCATATTTGGTGTCTCTGGAATCTTAGACCAAGTCCTGGTCAATATGGAACAAAGGCAGGACAAACCACAAGAAAATTAGCAATCTATCCTAGGTCATTACCCACAGCTTCAATCCTGCCCTGCCCCCAGCAAATGAAAATTTCATCTACACCGCTAAGCGGAGCATCGAATGCAGAGCCTACCAGAAAAAAGCTGCTTCAGCAGCCACACGCTTTTTCAGACCTGAGCTCCCAGCGTGAGTTTATTGGAGGCAAACGGTGAAACATACATTTACCTGAAGGGACAACACGCATCAACTTACTGGTTTCTTCACGGAGTTTAGGTTTTGTCTGATCCCAAGATGAGACCCTGGCAAGCTGTTCAGAAAAGGCAACAAAATCAAACTGACCAGGAATTTCCTGGAGGTCCAGTGATTAGGACTCCACACTTCCACTGCAGGGAACACAGGCTCCATCCCTGAGTCAAGGAACTAAGATTCCCCAGGCCATGCAGCCAACAAGAATAACAAAAAAGTGACCCCACACTTTCCTCTTGGAGTAAAGTTCCTTTGAAAGGAGAAGTCCACGGATGAGTGATTTTCAGTCCAGATCATATGAGGGAGTTTTTTGTGTTTTTTTTTTTTTTTTTTTAATTTAAATCTTGGGGCCGTCTGATCTTTTTCCAAAGCTCCCCATGTGATTTTGGTGCACAGTAAAATTCTCAATTTGTCTACCTGCTTTTCAGCCTTGGGTTGTGGCTACTGGTGCATCTCATGAATCTATCACATGAGCTGCATTAAAACCAATTCCAAATGTTCTAAGAACCCACTCAGCAGTGCAAACCACAATGGCAGTTACCACAAGAGAAAATCTAACACTGGACGTCAGAGAGCTGTCTGCACTTCAGAAATGCAAAAAAAAATCTATGTCTAAGTTTGGAATTTTCATCAACTGGGGTAGAATTCATGTACAGGTGGCCCAGTGGTATAGAATCTGCCTGCCAATGCAGGAGATGCAAGAAATGCAGTTTCGACCCCTGGGTGGGGAAGATCCCCTGGAGGAGGAAATGGCAACCCATGCCAGTATTCTTGCCTGGAGAATTCTATGAACAGAGGAGCCTGGTGGGTCGCAAAGAGTCAGACAGGACTGAGTATGCATGCACATCATACTTAGAATTCTCATACAGGTTTGAAAACAAGGCTATTTTCTATTCTCACAGTGGTTAGCACACAGGCTTGAGATATCAAGTATGGCTAAGAAACCAATCAAGAAAACATTAAAATTTTGACTGAGATGCCCAGTTGACTGCTGGCCTACAACTACACAAGTCTGTCACATCATTTGCATGCATGAGTGTGAAGGGGGTGTGCTGCTGGTACACAGAAAGAATAAGCAAGGTGGTCAAACTCAAACTTTCTGCCCCCAAAGCCACACCTTTCCAGCAAGCTTCCTGTCAGGGGTGATGGTAGACACATACCTTGTAAAAACTTTAAAAGCTGGGCCGGGGCTGGGTGGTTTCAAATCACCGCCCAACTAGAGAGATGCTAACCAGCTGAGAAGTGGGGGTGGGGGTGGGAGGGAGTGAAGGCTGCTCCCACAAACAGCTCTGACCTATTGGGCGATATTACCACCTTTAGCCCCAAGTCTCTGCCTCCTGATGAAGGCCACATCTTAAGAACTGTCAGGATCTTTTTTAAGCAGTAGAATAAAAGGGAAATGAAACGAGAAAAGTAAGTTTGTCAGCCAACCCCAATGCCCTCGAGGCGGTCTCACCTCCCCGCGTCCAGCTCCCGGCCCGCAGAGCCGCCCATGTCTGTCAGGCTCGCAGCTGAAGCAGCCAGCTCTCCAGAAGGCCTCTTGCCGGCCCCATCCCCACCGCCAGAGCCACCGTTGCAGCTCTTCGTGCGAAAGAGGCGACTGAGGCGGATTTTGAGGGAGCCCTTCCGAGAAAGGCCGGCGAGTGGCCGGAGGGGCCCAGGAAGAGGCGGCGGCGGAGGAGGCTGCTGCGGCTGCTCCCCTCGACTCAAGCGCCCGGGAGGGACCAAGTCCTGCATCGGAAAGGGCACCGGGGGTAATTCAGGGCCGGGGGGCTGCAGTAGAAGCCGGCCGCCGCCTCCTCCTCCGCGGCCCGGGCTGCTGAGCTCCTCTTCCGAGCAGCTGTTAGTCTCCAGGCTCTCTGCCTCCGACTCCAAGCCCTCCAGGACCAGCAGCGCGTCGCTCGTCTCCGTGGGGTCCTCCCCGGCCTGCGGGGCGGCAGCAGGCGGCTGGGGCTGCGGAGGGGGAGGCTGCGGCGGACACGGGCACGGGCAGCACCCCCGCCGACCGTCTTGACCCCCGGCCCCGCCGGCTGCCCGAGCCCCAGAGCGGCCAACTGCGCCTCTAGTCCAGCCGCCGGGCCCCAGGTCCGCTCGAGCGCCAGCCCCGGCGGCAGGGCCTTGGGGTCCAGGGCACAGCGGTGCCGGGGACACAGCAGTTCCGAGGGTCCCGGCTCCTGGGCCGCCTCCGCGTCCTCCTCCTCCGGTGGCCGACCCACGTTGCGGAACACCATCAGCTGAGGCGGCCTGGAGCCCCGCGGGCCGGGCCGCGCGAGGAAGGGTGGCGGCGCGGGGCCATGGCCTGGGGGCGGCGGCGGCGGGCCTGGCTCGGGGGCCGCCTCTCCATAGCCGAGCAGGCGGCTCAGGACGCGGTACGAAGCGGCCGCCGCCGCCGCCTCGCCATCCCGGAGCTCGGCCCCCTGCATCGGGGAGAGGGAGGGCGGGCGGCTGGGAGCCGGGCTGGGGTGGGGACTAGGCCGGGCCCCGCCGGAGCCCCGCCCGCCGCGGCCCCCGGAGCGACAGCGCTAACGGCCGCCGCGGCCTCTGCCTCATAGAGGGGGCGGGGGGCGCGCGGAGCCCAGCGCGAGCCCAGGCCGCGCGTCGCCGCCACCGAGCACCACCCCCAGGTGGCGTCACTTCCTGGAGATGGTGGCCACGCCCCCTCCCCCAGGGCTTGCTTGCCCTGGCCTCTTCAGAGAGTGACGTTGCGCGAAGCCTGGGCCGCTATTGGTCGCGAGCTGCTTCTTGCCTGGGCTTTAGTCCTCAACGCCGACCCTGGTTTTTCACTTCCCAGGGGCTCTGGGCGAGACCACCCTTTCGGGTGAGGGTAAGATGGGATGGCCCTGGAAAGCCTGGTATCGTCCTGGGAGAGAGCCGCTGGCCTTGGGAGGACAATACCTCTGGCTCTGGTCCTACCTATGCAGCTTGCGATGTGTGACCGTGGCCGAGTCATTTGTTCATTGACTGTATCCCCGCCTTGGCATCCAGTGAATATTTATAGAATGACACATGAGGAATATTTCTAGAGCCAGGGCTGTGCTGATAAATGTGGAACAGCCGACTGAAAGGGGGAATGTATGCATATAATATATATGTACATAAATTTATCATAAATTGTACTGACGTAAAGGATACATAGCACAGAATTTACAAATAATAATGTACATTTGCAATTTCTTTATAACCAATTTATTCTCCCAGAATACTTTCACTGATTTTTGCCAAACTCCTATATAGGTAGCCAAAGTGGTTTCGGTTGAGGCGGGGAATGTAATTGCGACATGGTTATTGCTTGATGTCCTCTGTGTCAGTGTAAGAAAAAAATGAATAAACAGAGACGTCTTAAGTGTCAATTATGGGAGCAACATCTTTGCTGATCAGAAAACAGTTTTCAAATAACTGAAAGAATGTTTCCTCAAGCTTTGTCTATCCAGAACGTAGTGGCTACAGACATAATACATTCATTTAAAGTCTGAATTATTATTCTTCATCACTTTCTTAAATCTAGATAAAGAAACAATAAATCAAGTCCCCTTCTGTAGTGTTTGCCAATTCTATGGTGCAAAGATTCCCACAAGGCTGGTTTCAATCTACCATCCTGACTTTATTGAATACAGAGAATACTGTTATGTGGTAGTTTCATATTATGTAGCAGAAACAGTAATACAAATAGCCTCAAGAGCATAGGTAAATAATAACAGTAAGATTATTAAGAAGTGATGAGTTTGGGGAATTTATCACCTTTGTTTTTCATACATATAATTATAAGTTTGTATGATTTAATTTTCAATAATTGGCTGTGTTTAACAACTGGCTTACAGAATTTCTGAAATTTTAACATTTGTCTTTCACAAGCCAGTCCCACATCACCACTACATTTCAGTTTTCTCATCTGCAAACTCAGGATAAGGATTGCTCCTTTGCTTACCTGCAAGCATGCTGTGAAGATCAAATAAAATCAAGCCTGTGTAGAGGAGGTGTGACTGGAAGCAGGGAGACCAGTTTCTGCGGTCATCCCATGAAGACATGTTGAGGATGCAAAGATAAGGAGGAAGGATCGTCTAGCAGTATTTAGCAACTTTAGTACCTGAAGGTGCATTGAGGGGTAGATATTCTAGCCATCTGCTCTGAGTTATTCACCAGTAGCCTGTGATTATAACCCTCTGTGGTTTCTCGTTGTTCTTAGGCTAAAGATAAAAGTCCTTAAGGAGGTCTATGGGGTCCTGTGTGATCCGACCCCTGCTTCTCTGGCCTCATCTTCCACGAAGCCCCACCTTGTTCTCTCTGCCCTGCAGTTCCAGTAGCCCCCTGGGTCAGGCTCACACACTTTATGGCCATCGCATACGTGATTCCCTTTTCTTGAAAGGACTTTTCCCTCCATTTTTTGCTTCCTACTCATCCTTCAAGTTAAACTTACTCCTTCCTACCTCAGGGAAATCTCCTTGCCTGGGTAATTCCTCCTCACTGAGTTCTAAGACTACTCTTTTATTGCACTTAATTGCACAAGTGTGATTTGTCATCTGTCTGTGGAGTTATCTGATTAAAGTCTGTCTTCCCTACTAAACCTTCAGCTCTGTGAGAGCAGGGGTCTAGTTTGCTTTTTGTCCATCATGGACTCTCCAGTGCCAAGGACTGCCTGGCACAGAGTAGGCCCTTGATACATGGAATGATTGTTCCATGCTTGTAAGAGACTCCTGATACAAATTGATCTCTGATTCTACACAACAGAATTAATAACCTCCCTTGCCCATGAAAAAAACTGAAGTTACTTGCCTAAGGTCACACAGTCCAAAAAGGTGCAGTGGAATTCAAAACCAGTTCTGATTCCAGAGTATATTTTCTACCCTCTCTCCCTCAGCTCCCTTGTATGTGTCACTTAAGTTTCTGGAGAAAAGAAGAGAAATTGCTATAGGATCATAGAACACCACTCCAGTACTCTTGCCTGGAAAATCCCGTGAACGGAGGAGCCTGGTAGGCTGCAGTCCATGGGACTGGGAAGAGTCAGACATGACTGAGCGACTTCACTTTCACTTTCATGCGTTGGAGAAGGAAATGGCAACCCACCCGGTGTTCTTGCCTGGAGAATCCCAGGGATGGGGGAGCCTGGTGGGCTGCCGATCTATGGGGTCGCAGAATCGGACACGACTGAGGCAACTTAGCAGCAGCAGCAGCACCAGCAGCATAGAACACCAGAGGCCTAAGAAGATCACCCAAACAAGACCCTGGTTATTTCTGGAAAATTCTGCTTGGGGAACAGATTACTCCATCAATGCAAGGTCTTGAAGCTCTGCAGCACCCTCTGCTGTTCAGCTAATTTCTTGGCCCCAGAGGGAAGCTGGCCATGTCTGCCCCCTGGGTTATCTCCACCAGCCCAGAACACACAGAGGCCAGGGCAAGGATACTGAAAATTGAGTTGAAAATATTGAAAATTAAGTTCCGAGTAAAGGAAGTGTATTTTTGTGTGAGTTGGATTTGTGTGAGTGTGTGTTGGGTGGATTTTGTGTCCATAGATCTTTTTCTTGAGGGCTATATAAGTTGTCTCTGCAGTGGTAGAACCCTAGTTTTAAAGGTTTGCAAAGAACAACCCAGAGAATCTAAACCAGTCTTGAGTTCACACAGTCATTCAGCAGCGGCTTCAGGAGTGCAGTGATGAGCGAAACAGGCACGGTCTCTGCCCCTCTGGAGCTTGCCGTCTAGTTTGAGTCCTAGTCCTGCCACTTCCTGAATGTATTACCAAGAGCAAATAATTAAACACCTTTGAACCTGTGTTTCATTTGTAAAAATAGGTCAATCCCCCCTTGATGGGGCTGTCATAGGGATTAAATGAAAATTCACATGCAAATGCTACGTGCGTGTGTGCTCAGTCACCTCAGTTGTGTCAGACTCTTTGCAACCCTATGGACTAGAGCCCACCAGGCAGGCTGGCTCTTTACCACTAGCGCCACCTGGGAAACAAATGCTACAGTGCTATACAGACGTTAGTTGTTACTATGGAAAACTTCTTGGAGGAAAAAACAACTATTATGTCTTCACCAAAAGTGTCCTGTTGGCTCTTGGCTAACAGTAACCAGTAATACCAAGGACATGAATGGGGCACTTGCTCACCACGCCTGCCCCCTTCTCTCTGTTAGCTCGTGGAATCAGAGAGGCAAAGGAGGAAATTATGAATGTGTGGTACGGTCTGACCGCCGTGACCACTTGCTGTAGGCATTATAGGGATTTTGTGGGGGGTTGTCCTCTAGCCTCCATCTTTTCCTCCACCCTTTGCATTCCCACTGAAGGTTCCAAAGCAGAATTGATGTTTGTAGAGGCCACGTGTAAAGCAAGGGAAGTTTTTAGCAACCACCACCCAACCCTTCCTACCTATACTCGGGGATCTGGGCATCAAGGACTTCAGAAGCGGAGTGGGGCCGAGTGGGAAGGAAAGAAACTAACAGCACATGCACAGGAGTCAAATCAGTGGGTGTCGGATCAGCAATGGGAAGGTGGTGGAAGAGGGACGAGAGGAAGGCTGAGGCTGTTTGGTGGCTGACTTCAAGAATCCATGCCCTTCTGGATCCAAGGAGGCTGCCTCAGACAGTGCTAAGTCCGTCCAGTTACTATGTCCAACAGGGAGAAGGATGTGGTGGGTAAGAAGACTGGGAAAAGCAGGAGAGGTTAGCCACGGTCTTCATGAAAAAGAAAGAAGACAGGGCTGAGGAGGACAAAATGAAGGTGAAAGAAGCAGAGGGAAAACTGTCT
Source organism: Aepyceros melampus (assembly GCA_006408695.1). NCBI lineage: Eukaryota > Metazoa > Chordata > Mammalia > Artiodactyla > Bovidae > Aepyceros > Aepyceros melampus. The sequence continues at coordinate 87,453 of SJXQ01008543.1, read as the reverse complement.
ACTCTCTTACCCCACTCCACCCCCACCAGGACTCCCCCACCTCCAGGCGTTTGTTGTTTTGTTTCATTTTGGCCACCCTGCTTGGCATGCAGGATCTTAGATGTTCCCCGACCAGGAATCGAACCTGTTTCCCTGAAGTGGAAGTACAGAATCTTAACCACTGTGATGCAGGAAAAGGAAAGCTCCCCTGGGTAGGGTAGTGGACACCTGCTCTATCACAAGCAACAGCGTGATCCTAGGGAAGGTGCTTCAGCTCTGGTCCTTGCTTTCCTCCTCTATAGTGAGGCTTTCTTGAGGTCTCTAAGGATGAATAACAGGGTAATGGTACAGGGTTGACGCTTTTGGATCCAAAAGAGTGTGGATTCTTAAGTCAGCCACAAAACAAAGCCTCAGTCTTCCTCTTTGCCCCTCTTCCACCACCTTCCCATTGCTGATCCGACACCCAGTGATTTGGCTCCGGTGCTTGTGTTATCTGGTAGTTTCTTCCCTTCTCACTCTGTCCCACCCCCCTTCTTAAGCCTTTGATGCCCCAGATCCCTGAGTATAGGTAGGAAGGGTTGGGTGGTGGTTGCTAAAAACTTCCCTTGCTTTACACGTGGTCTCTACAAACAACAACAACAACATCTGCAAACCAGGAAGAAAGCTCTCAGGAGGGAGTCAAATTGGTCAGCACCTTGATCTTGGGTTCAGTAGCCTCCAGAACTGTGAAAAATATACTCTTATTGTTTAAGCCACCCAGTCTACGGTATTTTGCTATGGCAGCCCAAGCTGACTAATACACCGATGGTATAATTTAAGGCTGAGTCTGAGCGCCTGAGAACCATGAAACCCAGTGGTATAGTTCTCATCCAAAGAGCAGCAGGCTCAATACTCAGGAAAAGTTGACTGCAGGTCTAAAGACAAGGGAAAAACCAATGTCCCAGCTGGGACATTGTAGGGGAGTCAGAGCTCTGGGTTTGAGTCTCAACTCAAATGGAGCAGCTAAGTGAGTCTCTGAGCCTTACTGTTTGTGAAATTGGGATAAGAACATTCAGCACAGGTGGGTTTGAGGAAGATTCATTGAGATAACACACATGAAAAAGACTTTGTACACTGCCATAGTCTGTACACACACCAATTAAAGTTCTATTGAGCTCTATGGCCCACCCCTCGCCATCCATCCATAGTCTCAAATTCCAGTTTAGCAGCACGGTGTCAGGGTGTGGGGCGGGGGAGCCACAGGCAGCTAGAGCAGATTGCAGGGAGCTGCAGCTTGGCCCTTTATCATGGCCGTCGAAATTGCTGCCAGGAGGCTAAGTGGAGCAGAGGAGTGGAGAGAGGGGCACAGGCTCATCTGCGGTTGCTATGGCGCCCCATCCTGGATTTGCCCATCTCTCTTAATGGAGCAAAGGCAGAGGGAGGGAGGGAGGAAGAGACAGAACTGCTGGTCCCTTCGTCTCCCCTCCCTTCTGTGTCTCTCTGGAGCAGATGTACGGTGGGGAGTAGGGGGAGGGAGCCTGGATATTGGATAAGAGTGGGAGGGAAGAGTGGTGTGCCAGGATTAAGAGGGTTTGCAGTGAGGGGCCACACTGAGAGAGGAGGGAGCAGAGCCCTCATGCTGACGTCCAGAAGCCAGATGATGATGTTAGAAGAAGAAAAAAAGAAACACCCGAGCAAGACAGCGTAAGCATGAGAGAGAGAGAGAAAGAGAGGAAAGGAGGATACGAGGTGTGGAAGCACTGCAGCCACCAAATCCCACAGGCAGCCTGGACCCCAGGACCCTGCAGGCTGCCCTGAGGATGGACACCAGGACAGTGGCCATGCCTTCTCCGGCGGCAGGGCTGCTAGGCTGCTGTTTCCTCTTTGGCTGGGCTCTGGGGGTTCCAAGGACCCTCCGCTCTCTGCCTGCACTGTCCTCCAAAGTCAAGCCAGGGTCTGTACCCTTTTGGGTGCCCCCAGAGGGGGCTGAGGCAGCCCTGGCTTTTCTCTACTCTGGAGATGCTCAACAGCTGTCTGGGGCTAACTGCAGTGAGCGCTATGAAGCTCCTGGGGCAGGAGCCAGACCAGGGCTCCCCCCAGTCCTATGGAGGGCAGCAGGCACTGTGACCCAGGCCGCCAATTTCCTCAACATGCTGCTACAAGCCAACGACATCCGGGAGTCCAGTGTGGAGGAGGATGTGGAATGGTACCAGGCACTGGTCCGCAGTGTGGCTGAGGGGGACCCAAGGGCATACCGGGCTTTGCTGACTTTTAACCCTCCACCGGGGGCCAGCCACCTGCAGCTGGCCCTGCAGGCCACCCGGATTGGGGAGGAGACCATCCTTCAGGACTTGTCCGGGAACAGAGTGCAGGAGGAGAGCTCAACTGGAGCCCTGCACCCCACTGACCTGCAAAAGCGGGTGCTGACCAATGACCTAGGGAGCCTTGGCAGCCCAAGTGGCCACAGGGGGATGGATATGTCGGGGACGTGCAGCATGTGAGACTGTCTCCTCCTTTCCTGGAATGCCAGGAGGGTCGACTGCGTCCCGGCTGGCTTATCACACTCTCAGCCACCTTCTATGGACTCAAGCCAGACCTCAGCCCAGAGGTCAGGTAAGTGGGTTTGTGCAGGATTTGATGCTGTTGTGGATCTGTGGAGGTGGCGGGGCGGGGGAGGGTCCTAGCTGTGCGTAGGCTATTTGGTATGCACATGTGCGTCTGGGGGACACAGACATGTGTATTTGCATTCAGCTGTGTATATTTGCAGTTGACTCTAGGAATCTATGTGTTAACATATACAGGTGTGTGGACGATCGATCCATTTACATATAGGTATACACACGCATGTGTGTGTACTGATGGGGGGCACAGCTGGGCATAGGTCCTGGTTCTCAGATCTGAGTAATGGGTACAATGAAGGAGACAATCTGTGTACTGGCTTCTCGGAGGAGTCAGATGCATGTCCCTGCTACAGATGGGAGTGAAACCTGCTACTCTCTAGCAATCTAGAACTGGAAAAGGAGGCTTCTGCAAGTGAAGGAAAACACCTGGGGGGAGGCTTGGAACCATGGCTCTTTCTGCCCAGAAGTTGGCCGGGTCCCAGCATCACTCCTATGGCTGTATTCTTACATCAAGTCCTGACCCAGGAGCCTGCGATGCTCCTCAAACAATTGACCTCCTCCCTCAACCGGAGTAAAGAGCTGAGTGGGAACCATGATGGGAAGGAAGGAGCAGGTGGATACTATACCGCTAGGCATTCAACAATCAACATTGTTTTCCCAGCTCTGTGTCCCCATTCAGAGTTCCTCTCCTAGCCACAAGCAGCCTGGCTTTTTGCCAGCTCTCTCCCCATTGGGCTCGGAGCTGGGGTTGAGAGCCCTGGGGCCAGGCAGCTCTTGAATCTGGGCCTCTCTATTCCATATCTCCTTCACTGTGATCAATTCACACCTGGTTTGGGCAGAGTGGGGCATTGTTATAGCTGAGCTTTGTGTGCCTGTTTGAGTATGAGTGTGTATACACGCAGTGGAGAAGTGTGAAAATCCCTTTCAGACAGATCATCAGAACCGCAGCTCCCATATGTCTTGCCCACTCCCTTTACCCGTTGATAGAAATCAGGAAATGCTAGGATGTTGAAAAGCTGAGGGATGAGGGGTGGGGCAGGGGAAAAATCTGGTGGGAGGAGGATTGTTGCTGCAGAAACAGTGAGGGTTAATAGCACTGGAGAAGTGGCATGCATGTGTGCCCTGTCTCCTGGCACACTACAGCCCTTGTGCTAAAATGCGTAAAGCTTGCATTGCACCATGATCTGAGATCCAAGGATACACGTCCACCTTGGCACCCTTCACTATACCCCTAACTGCCAATTCACTGCCCTAGGGGGCAGGTGCAGATGGACGTAGACCTTCAGAGCGTGGACATCAATCAGTGTGCCAGTGGCCCAGGCTGGTACTCTAACACACACCTGTGTGATCTCAACAGCACCCAGGTAAGGATACAGAGGGTGGGGTATGGGCTTCCTACCTCCCTTCCCCTTCCCATCATGCCATCAGGAGCAGCTGACAAAGGCACATCAGCCTCTCAGGGCTTCAAGGAAGTCCCTATTGATGAGACAGATAGAGATGAGATACCAGGCTATTTAAAAGTGTGGACACTTACAGCCTAGCCCCATCCCCCATCTGAGACAGCCACCTTCATTCCTTTCAATCTCAATGTGCCTCCCTGTCTGCTCTCCCTTCTGGTACTGGATGCTTCAGGATCCCTTTCCAGAACCACTTCCTGAGCCTCTATTAATCATCCCCTTTCCTTCTCCTGAACCACATTCTCCATGTCAACAGAGCTCTGGGCTCCTTCTAACCCACAAAGGATGCTCTGTTGGGTGTTTGTTGAAATAAGTGGAACTGGGATGTAAGAGGAGTGTAGGAAAAAGTTGAGATGTAAGAGGAGACTAACCAGAGAAGGAGCTTGAAGAGCTCTGGGGCTGGTAAAGGTGATGGAACCGGGCCAGGTGCTGGCAAAATCAAAGCCGTGGGTGCAAGAGAATCTGGATAATGGAAAAGAATGGTTGGTAATCCTGCAAACCCACTATTGGGAAACTGGGAGGCCGGTGAACTAATCCGCTCCACAGTAATACTGACTGCATTTTTGTTCCTGAGCTGAACCAAAGCCAAGTCAAGCCCTGCAGCCTGCTGGGAAGTGGAGCGGGTTTGGGCATCTGCTGCTCTTCAGGGCACATGTGTCTGAAGCTATACATCCAGGGACACATAGGCTCCCATTGTCCAATGCACTTTTAAACCCGGCCACATTCATGTCTCTGGGTATGCATTTGTCTGACGGTGAAGACTGTGGCAGGAACAGAACGTTTTCTTGCAATCTGAGCAGAGGGGAAAGTTGGGCCACAGTTGCAGAAGCACCTTTTAGGTAAAGTCAGGGGCTGAATATGGAATCTTCCTTCCTTCGCCCCACTGCTATCTGTTCCTGGCCACTCCCTACAGTAGATCTGACCTCATCCACGTGCTTATCTTCCCTGCCTGGCTCCGAGGTCTGCTCTGTCTCCTGCTGGGCAAACATCAGTGGGTGGAGTTGGAATAAAGAGCTGGCCTTGGCATCCCACCAGCCTGGCATTAGCCTGACATTAGGGCTGGGGAGAGCAGTCCTACACCAAAGGCAGATGGCCCTAATAGAGGAAGCTGCTCCCCCGTGGGTGCCTTTTCAACCCACCTGCGTGCCAAAGAGGGAGGCTGATGTTGACCCTTTGAAGCAGGATGTAGGCACACAGGTGTGGTTGATCTCAGAGTTCTCTCTGCTTCCACTGCCCCAGCACCTTGCTCTAGCAACAGCTGGGGATTGGGAAATGGGACCTATGAGGCTCCTGTCACAGCTAGTCTGGATAAAAGGCTGATCCATCTCCAAACTCTGTGTTTGGAGGCCTCTTTGATAAGAGAGACAATGGTGGGGTCAGGGTAGGGTCTGCAGGGAGGGAAGGCTTCCCCAGGACTGGGGCTCCCCAGTGTAGACCCAGGGCTGTGGATAGGAGGGTAGATGGCCCTCCAACTCTTCCCTGGTGGGAAAGCCCCTATAAATACCTATGGTGTTTGTTGGTCCCACAGTGCGTCCCCCTGGAGAGTCAGGGCTTTGTCCTTGGCCACTACCTCTGCCGCTGCCGACCTGGCTTCTACGGAGCAAGCAACTCCTTGGGTATGTAACAATGGTGAGGGACAGGCAGGTGTTTTACAGGCTGGGCTGATTGGAGGTGGGTATCTGTGGAAGAAAGGCAGCTTGGGGTGAGACCCTGGGAGAAAAACTTGTGGGGCCAGGGCAGAATGTCGAGAGAAGCAGGAGACACAGGCAGGGTCCAATTTGGGGGTGTCTATGCCTTCTGAGAATGAGCCTAAAACATGGCAATTTGATGCAAGCTGACCTCATGGTGAGTCCTAGCCTGGTATCACCTCTTCTCCTGCCTTCCCCTGCAAGTACTCACTTCCTCATTCCTTCCCCCAGGGGTCACAGACCCTAAGAGGGCAGGATAAGAACTGTGCCAACCATGAGGAGAGAAGGCTGGGGTCTCAGGATGCCCCAGCCATGCCCCTCTCCCTGTACCCATCTTGTTCATTATAGGCTCAGAGGAGGGTGCTGCCCAGCCTCCTGGGCAATTTGGGTCCCCTCAAGGCAGCCCTGGGAGGCTGCTGCGCTGCCAACCATGTGCCGAGGGCTGTGCCAGCTGCCTGGATGCCACGCCGTGCCTGGCAGAGGAAGCCCCCACACTGAGGGCAGCGGTGCTGGCCTGTCAGACGTGCTGTATGCTGGTCGTCTTCCTGAGCATGCTGGTCTCCTATCGCTGCCGCCAGAGCAAGGCAAGCAAGGCCCCACATCTCTCTTCTCTGCACGTGTCCTACCCATCGTGAATCTCTAGCATCAAGGGGAGGCCAAAGACTACCTAAGGCTAGAACTTTGAAAATACAAGTTTGATCCTTAATCTAACTCACTCTGTGACATTAGACAAGTGACCTCACCCACTGTAGACCTGTTCCTCACCTGTGCAATGAGTCACTGGACTCGATTCAAAACACTGTGCAGGCACTAGGGGAAGTGATCTGGTCCCTTGTGGAGCTCCCAGTTGAGTGGAAGAAGCAATGACAGCACAGGAAGACAGGGGCCAGGATGGAGGTGTCAGTTGCGGTGGCAGGTCATAGAGGAGACCCAGTCATCCCGCTTGAGATGGGGTGGGATGACTTTCTGGAGAACAAGACACTTGAGCCAAGCTTGAAGGTCAATTGACAGAGAAGGGAGTTTCTAGGCAAGGAAGTTGTCTGACCCAAAGCTTAGGGGAAAGCCTGAGATCCCTTCCAGCTCCAGCAGCCTCCAATTCCAGCCCAGGTCTGCAGCAAGGCCCAGGGTGAGATTGGGAGGGGCATGGGGCTGCAGGGGCTATGTGAAACCTTGGCCCCAGCCAGTCTTAGTGCCAGGGGAGCTAACAGCCTGTGGATGAAGAAGGCAGAGCTGAAGTTAGAGGGGGAAGCTTTAGCTCAGGGCCACGGAGTGACCCCTCAAACAGACCTGAGACCCTCCTGCACCATCCTCCAGGCTCTGCTCTCTCGCTGTCCTGCTTACATGCATCTTTCTTTCCTGGGTTCACAGAGGATCCGGGCATCTGGAGTGGTACTGCTGGAAGCCATCCTTTTCGGATCCCTGCTGCTCTACTTCCCTGTGAGTTTGTGGCTAGAGCCTGACCCCACCTCCTGGGATCCCCCCGAGTCCCAACCTGGCACCCTCCACACCCCAGAATCTGTTTTCTGTATCCTGTGGGGGGATTTGGAGACCTCAAAAATCCCCCTGCTCGTACCTACAGGTGACAGGCTGGCCTAGTGACGCTCAAAAGAGCTCTGTGACCTGTTGTGTAACTTAGGACAAGTTATCTAACCTCTCTGATAACAAAGCTGCTCCTCTGCAGAATGGAGGTGATGATGTCTCTGTGAGGAGGCTGTTGGAAGGATCAGCAAGGTGCTTAGCGTAGGCCTGGCACCCAGTGCAAGTGCAATGGAGAGTGATTGTTTTTACCCGCTCCCCCCAGGTCTTCATCCTGTACTTCAAGCCCAGTGTCTTTCGCTGCATTGCCCTCCGCTGGGTCCGGCTGCTGGGCTTTGCCATTGTCTACGGCACCATTATACTCAAGCTTTATAGGTAGGGTCTGGGTAGGGCCTTGTTCTCACGTGGCTCCCTCCAGGCCCCTCCAACTCATTTATGGGATGGAGTTCTTCACTGCCAGACCCCCTACCCACTCCACTGCCCTGGGCCCCCAAGGCCTGCTCCCGTCACTGTAGCCCTCCCCACCTTCTAACTTTATGGGTGGAGGTGCGGTAAGAGGAGGCAGTGACCCATGGAAGGGATGGGAGAACAGGGATGTGTGGAGGGGAGGGAAGCAATGGCCAGAGGTGTCCCCCCTCCCTGCGTCTACCAGCCACACCCTGACCCTTGTAGAGTGCTCCAGCTCTTTCTGTCTCGAACGGCCCAGCGGGGCCCCCACCTGAGCAGCGGGCGGCTGCTGCGGCGTCTGGGGCTGCTCCTGCTGCTGGTGCTGGGCTTCCTGGCTGTATGGACGGCAGGGGTCCTGGAGCCAGGCCTTCAGCACACGTCACTGGTAACACGAGGCCACACACACACGGGACTCCACTTCTACCTCTGCCACCATGACCGCTGGGACTACATCATGGTGGTGGGTGAGTTACTCCCCCAGAGTCCAGCCTCACTCTGGTCCCCATACCTCCAAGGGTTCTTCCGCCTGTACCTGGACCAGGCTCCCCCCAGAACCCCCTACAGAGAAAGGGGTGGCGTGCCTGCTGAGGTGGTGCCTGGCTCTGTCCCTCCCTCCCTTCCCTACAGCTGAGATGCTGCTCCTGTGCTGGGGCAGCTTCCTCTGCTACGCCACCCGGGCTGTCCCCTCAGCCTTCCACGAGCCACGATACATGGGCATTGCCCTGCACAACGAGCTGCTGCTTTCTGCTGCCTTCCACGCAGCCAGGTGAGGACAGGCCCTCCTACCCAACACGCCTTCCACCCTAACACCATCCCTCACCTCTCCCAGGTGAGGGACCCCCATCCCACAACCCTGCTGGCAACAGCTGCTGCACTGCAGCAAGGTGAGGAAGGTCCCTCACGTGGAGTTCTCTCCCTACCCTACAGACGTGCTTCCTGTACCCTATGTCTCACCCAACACCCTAAGTGCTCTCACATTCCATCCCCCACTGCTCTCCTCCCCACACGGGCTCCATTCTCCCTGCCTTCTTCCCCTCACACCTCAGCCATCCCAGCAGCAGACCTGCTATGCGTGTCCACAAGGACCTGGCCCTGTGGTGAAGGCAGAACCAACCCACGGGGTGGTTTGTAACAGTGCTATAAGCAGCCAGAGAGGGCAAGCTGGAGTAGTCTGGGAAGGCTTCTTAGAAGTGGGGATTAATGTGAGCCCTGAGGTGGGAGGGCAGGAAGAAGGAAGAGTGCCCTCCTCACTCCACTGAGCATCTGCAGGAGGTCAGGGCTGGGGTTGGGGGGAGAGCCACTGGGACAGGTGAGAGGGAAGAGGCCGCTCCCACCTGCAGCTAACCATCACCCCACCGCCACCACCACCTCGCCCCCAGGTTTGTGCTGGTTCCCTCCCTGCACCCGGACTGGACGCTCCTCCTCTTCTTCTTTCACACCCACAGCACAGTCACTGCCACACTGGCTCTGATCTTCATCCCTAAGGTGAGGTCTCCTCTGGCCTCGAAGTGAGGTGACCCCGGCCCTTTGGCCAGGGGCACTGTGGCCCTGCTGTGTCCACAGCGCCCTCTCCAGGTCAGGGCGAGAATGACACCTGGGCCCAGAGGGATTTGGAGTCCACTTAGGAGTTGGTAAGGGCTTCCCTGGTGGCTCAGATGGTAAAGAATCCCCCTGCAATGTGGGAACCCAGGTTTGATCTCTGGGTGGGGAAGATCCCCTGGAGAAGGGAATGGCAATCCCCTCCAGTATTCTTGCCTGGAGGATCCCATGGACAGAGGAGCCTAGCAGGCTACAGTCCTTGGGGTTGCAAAGAATTGGACAAGACTGAAGTGACTTAGCACGCATATAGGAGTTGGGGAGAACGCTGTCTCCAATCCCTGGGCAAGGGAAATAAGAGCTAGAGCTGAAGGGCGTCCTTGTAACACGTTGGCCGATACTGAAAATCAACTTGGAAGCAGTTACAGAAGATAGGTGAGGGGGCTGAAGGACATGGCTAGCAATTGTGGGCACAGGGCATTAGAGACCCCTGGTCTCTAAATTAGAGAAAATCAGGAAGGATGAGATGGAACAATACTCTTTGGACCTCCAGAATCCCAAATCAGAGAACAGGTTGAGGATTTATGGAGTAAATACGTATGCCACAGGGTAGGGAGCCAACATGAGTCTTTTTCCTGATCATGCCCGCCCTGGCCAGTTCCGGAAGCCGGGGGCTCCTCCCCGAGAGGAGATCTTGGATGAGGTGTACGAGGACGAGCTGGACCTGCAGCGCTCAGGCTCCTACCTCAACAGCAGCATCGCCTCAGCCTGGAGTGAGCGCAGCCTGGACCCTGGAGACATTCGGGTAGGTGCTGCCCTCCTGACCTCCTCTTGATGCTACCTAGGGCCTAGACAGTGAGCAGTGATGCCCTGCCACTCGGGTTGTGTGCCACTGCAGGTCCCCTGTCCTCCCCCTAGCTTTTCCTCTGAGACTTGCCTCCCTTTCTTCTCCACCATTGCCCCAAGCTGCTTCTCCTGCTTCTACACAAAGGAGACCACACACATGAAAAGATCCCCCCAAATACCAAAACTCACATCCTGAGGCCCACTTGGCAAGGTAGAGGCAGAACCATGAGTGGAGCTCAAATCATCTGTGTCCTCCACTCAACAGGGCCACCATGAGTGGCAGACTAAGAAGCCCCTCAACCCCCAGCACACCCAGCAGCTAGTGCTCCTTGGGCCATTAGGGTTGGGTAATTCAGCCAGTGGCTACCAAGGATTTCCATACCAGGATCCTCTTTCCTTGGACTCAGCAATGTTAGAGAAAGGAAGTGCTTCCTGAGTCTTCCATCAGGAGAGCACCCTTACCTTATTTTTCTGCTTAAGAATATCATAATGGTGATACAACCCTGATGAGAGGCTCAGAGAGTAGGAAATAAAGAGACTGGCAGTAAAGCCCATTGTTTTGTAGAATCTACAGTGGGAACAGTCCCAGGAAGCCATCGGGTCCATCCCTCCACCTTCCCTGAAGCCCCCTCCACATGTGACTTGTTTACATCCCCCAATTCCTTCCTTCCTTGTCTCAACTGCCTCCATGTCCTCCTCACCCTCTGAGTTCTGCCTGTTTCCTGCCTCCTGGGGAGGTTGAACTGGTAGGCCTAAGTGGAGGCAGGTGGCTACTGCCAGGTGGGTGCCATCCTTGACCCTCCAGCTTGGGGATCAGCAGTGGGTGTGATCTCCCTATGCTCTCTGTGGGGAGAGCCCCAAAGTAGAAACAGCTTTCAAAGCCCCATCCTGTCACTTACACCTGAATATGGCCGTTTTGACACCCACTGGTCGCACCACTTCTCTTAAGGCAGTGAACACTAGGCAGTCAGATTTCCTTCCTTTATTGAAGTAGAGGCTCAGAGAGGGCAAGAAAATAGCCTTGAGGCATACCATAGGTCAGCAGCCTCAAACCCAGGTTTCCTGTGCGCCAAGCTGGGACCGCCCACCAGACCACAGTGCCGGGTGGAAGGCAGGGCCCTGCGTCCTCAGGGTTGAGTGGGTCGGGCTCAGAACTAGGTTGGTGCTGGCCCTGCAGAAACGTAGAGGTGAATTTTCTAAGTGTTTTAAAAGCCAGGAAGGGACACGGCTTGGTGGGAAAGCATTCCACCAGAAAAAAGGGTCTCAGCACCAGCTGAGGGGCAGAGCAGCGCCGCCAGGGGATGGAGAGGATGGTCCTCACGCCGGCTCGCTCTCCGGCCCCCAGGACGAGCTGAAGAAGCTCTACGCCCAGCTCGAGGTTCACAAGACCAAGGAAATGGCCGCGAACAACCCCCACCTGCCCAAGAAGCGGGCCAGCTGGCGCCAGGGCCTGGGCCGCTCCTTCATGAGGTACCTGGCCGAGTTCCCCGAGGCGCTGGCCCGCCAGCACTCCCGGGACTGGGCTCCGCGGGCCGCGGCAGCCTGCCCGGCTCCTCCCGCCGCCGGCTGCTCAGCGCCAGCCTCCGGGAGCCCGCCGCGCCGCCCGGCCTGCGTAAGTCCCGCAGCGCCTGCGAGCAGGACTGTGACCCTCACGGGGACCACAGCCCGCCTCTGGTCGACTCGCTGCTGCGGAGGAAGCTAGCCCGCAAGGGGCCGCGATCCGACAGCCGCGAGTCCGGCGAGTCTGCGGCCGCGCCCCCCGCGCTGGGCTTCAGGTCGGCCAGCGCCCACAACCTGACGGTGTGCGAGCGGTTGCCCCGCGCCCGGCCCGCCTCGCTGCACAAGTCGCTGAGCGTCGTGGCCGGCGCCAGGGAAAAGGCCCTGCTCGTGGCCAGCCAGGCCTACCTGGAGGAGACCTACCGGCAGGCAAAGGAGCGGGAGGAGAGAAGGAAGGCAGAGGCCGCCTTGGCCAGCCCGGCGCGGAGGCCCTCGGCGCGGAGGCTGGAGCGAGTTCGAGCGGCCCCCGTGTCGGCCCCACCTTCCCCGGCCAAGAGCCGCAGCGTGGACAGCTCCCACATCGCGGGACGGCTGCAGGAGGAGGCCGCCAGAAGGCTGCCGCACGCGCCCATCCGGCATCAGATCTCCACACCTATCATGGCCACGTCCGGGCCGGGCCTGGGGGAGCCGGGGATGCTGTCTCCCACCTCCACTTTGGCCCCAGCTCTGATGCCAGCTCCTGCCCCTGCCCTGGCACCCATCCCAGTATCCCCACAAAGCCCCAACCTACTTACCTACATCTGCCCCTGGGAGAATGCCGAACTGCCGGTGAAGAAAGAAAATGTGGCTCAGGAAGGCCCCTCGGGGCCAGAGCAAGGCAACCTGTCTCATGTCCCAGCTCGGGCCCGTCTCTGGAGGGCCCTCTCTGTGGCGGTAGAGAAGAGGGGTCCCGGGGAGAGTGGGATGGACACAGAGGATGGGCGTCTCCAGGGGGAAACTGAGGCGGATGAGGACAGGCCCAAGGTCTTCTCTAAATCCCACAGCCCAAGACCCCTGTCCAGCAGGGTTCCATGCGCAGCCTGGGCCTGGCTATCAAAGCTCTGACCCGTTCTCGGAGCACACACAGAGAGAAGGAGAGCGGGGAAGGGAGTCCTAAGAGGGAGGAGAAGGGCCGAGCTTCTGGAGAGGGCTTGGGGGCATGCCCCAGATCTCCCAGGCCAGGTCGGCCCAACGGGGTGAGTAAGCAGGCAGCACTTGCCCCCTGTGATGACGAAGAGTCCCTCCAGAACCAACAGAACGCTCACACCAGCAGGATGCTCCAAGCCTGTCACCGGGACGGTCGCAGGGAACAAGAAGACAGAGGCAGGAGGACTTCCCAGTGTCTAGGGGAGGGGAAGGTTGAGAGAGCAGGTAAAACAGGCCCTGCCACACTGAGGCAACTCAGGCAGGGCACAGCTGGGGACAAAAATGCTAAGCAAGCAAAAGAAGCTCCTGTGGGGTGGCGGGAACTACCCAAAGCTGGCCTCCAGCCCCTGGGCAGTGCTGACCACAGGGTGACAGAAGTCTGCCCCTGGGAAGTCACCGAGTCAGAACTGTGTCAGCCTGATGGTAGCAACAAAGCTGAAATCTGCCCCTGGGAGGTGGGTGGAGTCCCTGAGAAGGAGGCCCTAAGGCAATATCTAGATGCCTCCCAAGGTGAGAAGGAGAAAGCCTCAGAAAAATCAGAGCCCAAAGATGTGGTTGTTGTGGCTCGGAAAAAGCCAGAGAGGTTGGTCAGGGGTCAGGAGGCAGTTTGTCCTTGGGAGAGTGCCGATCCTGGGGGTCTGTCTCCTGGGTCAGCCCCTCAGGACTCGGACGGAGCCAGGGGCAGGTCTGAGGCAGCGGGCAATGTGGAGCCTAGAGAGGTGGAGACGCATCGGTGGGAAACCGCTGGCCCAGGAGCTTGTACGTCTGACATCAGCACGGCAGAGCTGTGTCCCTGGGAGGCAAGTGGAGGAGGAGAGACAGGGAAACCGTCCCAGGAGGGAGTAAAGGAACTCCCCCAGGAAAAGCAGAAAGCCCTCAAGAAACAATCTTCTGGAAAGAACAGAAACTGGGTGAAGGCTTGGAGTCTCTTTGTGAGTGGGAAAGGACAGATTTCCGGGGCCCCTCAGTGGTTTCTACTCAGGCCCCAGGAACCCCCGGTTGCTCGGAGAGTTTGGGCAGTAGCATCACTGAAGTCTGTCCATGGGAGGCGGGAGATACTCCTGCCATCAGCAAGGCAGAGATCTGTCCCTGGGAGCTGGGTGATGAGGTAGTGGGGAAGGAAATGCTGAGTCAGGGGTCAGGTGGCGAATCTCCCCAGGAACAGTGGGAAACCTCCAGAACAGGGAGCTTTGGAGAGATAGGGGGATGGACTGGGAAAGCAGTGCAGAAACTTAGCCAACAGCAGAAGTCAGTGTGTCCGTGGGAAAGCACAGCTGCTGGGCACTCTGGCCCACATCTAGACAATTCCTCATCCAAAGCTGATGGGCAACTCCTCAGCAATAAAGGAAGTAGAGCAGTGCAGGTCTGCCCACCAGATCTCAGGTCAGAGGGAAAGGGAGCAACACCCGCCAAGGCAGAAGTCTGTCCCTGGGAGGTGAATGAGAGAACGACAGAGGACTGGACATCAGGGCAGGAAACAAAAGGAAGAGAATCTCAAAAGGACAAGGAGAAGATGCCTGAAACATCAGGCATCAAAGCTAGCCCAACTTGGGCAAAGCCTGAGGGACAGATGCCAATGCAGGAAGCAGTCTGTCCCTGGGAGAGTGTGGACCCTGGCAGCTTCACCCCACAGCCTGGTCTTCAAGACACAGGTGGACCCAAAGCCAGTTTCCAGATGTCTGGCAGTGTGGAAAGCAAAACTGCTGAGATTTGTCCCTGGGACGCGGAGAAAACCCTGCCTGCCGAGAAGGCAGAGGTCTGTCCCTGGGAGGTGAGTGCTGGAGCTGGGGAAAGAAGGGCTTTGGGAATGGAGGCCATTAGGCAATTTTCAAGCAAAACGAGGAAGCCTTCTGCAGATTCTGGACCTAGCGAGAGAGCTGTTGCTACTCCAGAGAGGCAGGCCCGGAGCGGGAACGGGCTTGCCCCTGGGAGAGCATGGATCCAGGGGGCTCCTCTTGGCATTCAGACACTCTGGGCACTGACAAGCCAAAACCTGGGCTCCAGGAGCTGGACCGTGCGGGGTGCAGACCAGTGGAGGTGTGTCCCTGGGAAGCGGAAGGAGCACCTACGAGTGAAAAAGTCAAGGTCTGTCCCTGGGAGGTGGATGAAGGAGCCCCTGGGAAGGAATTAGAACAAGAGATGAGAACTGATTCAGTGGGGCAGAGGGAGAAAATGCTAGAAAAGGGGAAACTGCCCTCCCTGGGAGAAGACAGATCGACATGTGAAACACAACTGAGTCAAGAGCAGGAAGCTGTGTGTCCCTGGGAGAAGGACTTGAGGGCACCCTCTGCTCAGGCCCCTGAGGTCGCAGACGTGTCCGGCAGAGGGGTAGAGGAGCCCTCCCTGGAAATGAGTGATGAGGCAGCAGAGAAAGGGGGCCTGACACAAGACCCAAAGATGGACTCCTCCCCAGAACATGTGGCCCCAAAAAAAGCAGAAGTCACTGCTGAAGATCAGGAAAAAGCGAGCAGTGAACTACAATCTGTCCATCTACAGGAGAGCACGGCCCCCAGGGACGACTCCTCCCACCCACATAGTCAGTGCCCTGTCCAACCTAAAGCTGGCTCTCAGACACTGCCCAGCACTGGGGACAGGCCCGCTGAGGTCTGCCCGTGGGACGCTTCCGCCATGGACCCTCCCAAGCCTGACAGCGGCGCCAAAGCTGAGACCTGTCCCTGGGAAGTGACTGAAAGAACCCCTGAGGAACGGGTGTCAAGACAGGATGGAGATGAGGAAACTCAAGAGGAGAAGGGGAATGCCCCAGAAAAACCAGAGCACAAAGCTGTGGCCCTTCAGGAAAAGCATGAGAAGGCAGATGGAAAGCAGGAACCAGCCCCACAAGCTTCTGACAGTAGCAAAGAAAGTCCCAAGGCAGCAGGCAGTGTGGGGGCCAGAGTAGAGGAAGTGTGTCCACAGGAAGCGCAAGAGCTCCCCCTGATAAGAAAACAGAAATCTGCCCTTGGGAGGTGAGCCAAGAAACAGCAGAGAAAGGGGGATGTGAACAAGAGGTGGACAGAGAATCTCAAGGGCAAGGAGAAATGTTCCTGCAAAAGGCAGAATCTGGAGGGACTGAAGAACTCTCTTCAGAAGAAGTAAAAGTCAGCGAAGTGATGGAGTCAGTCTGCCTTTGGGAAGGCACAAGGTCAGAAGGGCTCTCTCCGCAGCCAGACGCTCCAGCCATGGACCAACCCAAAGTCAGTTCCCATGGAGCAAGCAGTATGGGGAGCCGGGTGGCAGAGCTGTGTCAATGGGAAGTCACAGATCCCGAAGGAAATAAAATAACAGGCACCATGGCAGACATCGACACACGTCTCTGGGAGGGAACTGGAGCCCCATCTGAGGAATCTGGTCTCCTGGCTTTAACAGCAACTCAGAAGCAAATGCTCTGCCCCACGGCCCCTGAGAACCCACCATGCCTTTTAGTCCAGAGACCTTTGGGTAGCTTCCTTCCAGACAGCAAGAGCCCCCACCCCCAAGTTAACAAGCCAACCAATACCTTTACTCTGGAGGGTGTCAGAGAACTCCAAGTCCCTTCAGAACCTGGGCTGAGGACCAGCTTAGCCCCAGACCCAACCCTCCAAGAAACTGAGACTCAGAAGTCTTCCTTAACTGAAGACCAAGAAGCAGCTTCTGAAGCTCAACTTGAAGAACTCACTCCTCCAACTGTCTATCCTTGGGACTGGGAGTAACAGCTGCATCAGTGAGGTCATACACTAGGTGGCTAGCTTTCAGAACAGTCAAAGTTCTTTCCAAGTTCTAGGTGTTTCCAAAAAACTGAATCAAGCAAACTTGGCCACTTTCCTTCTCCGAGAAGGCCAGAAGTTGACTTATTCCAAAGACAAACTGTACAAGAAGGGTGCAACTCAGACTCCAAAAGGAAGTACCATCCTCTCTTTACTTCCAATTCTTCTTCCTGCTCCAGAGGACAAGGGCCAGACCTTCTGCTTCAATTAATCCTCTCATCCAGCTAGAGTACTCAACACAAGCCACCTATGACATCACTTGTAAAGCTGTTAATGACAAAAAGGAGTCAGCTGTACCCAGGAAACACTTTCACAAAGGTAGACCCATTCTTCTCTGAAGTCTCCCAAGGATATTTTTTGAGAAGAAACTAAACCACTCAAGGCATTGGCAACATAGGGCTGAAGATTATAAAAAGGCCACCACAGGAAGTTTAGAAGCTACTTAATTCAAGTTCAAAAGCAAATCAGGAGGAAAACTTAAATGGCTCAAAAGAGGTCCCTGTAATGCCTTAAAGATCTTGTCATTTTGACTTTGGATCTCCAGTTTCTGCTTTATTGATCCTCTTACCTGCCCTGCTTGACTGCTGAAGCAGAGTCAATCAAGCGCATTTACGTCCGTATCAACACTTGGCATCCAAAGCAATATAAGAGACAGGGAGACAGGGCGCGTGAAGGGAAAGCCAACGGCTCCAGGTCCTGCCCACGCAGGCTGAGGCAGAGTTCTCCTTTCCAGACACTGTCTCACAGTTGAAGAAGCATGCCTTTTGCTAGCCTTCTTAGATGGCCTTCCCTTCTTCCTGCCCCAACTTTTGACAGTCTGCAGAGTTCACCCCTCTGCCTCATTCTCCTAGCCTTTCAGTACTGTCATCAAAGGAACTCCTCTCTGTTGTCAAACGCAACGGGAGCCTGGGAAATTTCTGGTTCTGAGACAAGAACCACTCCAGCTCACCTGCTCAGTAACATGAGGCCCACATCAGTCTCTTTCCCAAGAAGCTTAAGCAAGAAAGGAGCTCCTGTTTACAGCCAGCACTGTAATTGCCCTCAGAAAGAGCAGTGGTGGAGGCAGGTTAGAGCCCAACGGCCAGGGAAAGGGCATCCTTAAGTACAAAGCCTCCTTTCTTAGGGAGCTCTTTCTTGTTCTATTCTTTCAAGCCAATTCAGGCTACTCTTACTTAAGCGGTCCTAGATAACAAGGGTGCTGGAAATAGGTGATACTACCAAAGAGAATGAGAAAGGAGAAAAACACAGGTCACAGACATCCCAGATCTGGCAGAGGTGAGGGGGTGGAAATAGGCAGACTAAACACGGCAGAGCTGGGCAGGGACCCGCCTTCTAACTGGACAGATACTGATGCCATTCACAAGGAGGAAAAAAGACAAAAGGCAACCAAATACCCAATGGGAAAAAAGTCTGCATGTAAATAAAATATTCTGGGCAGCTACAGGGCTTCACATAAAGTAGCAAAAGTGCTCCATTTCCAGAAAGGAGGAGAAAGCATGGAATAACCCACTTGCAGAGACCAGACATCCTTGTTCCCTGTCTAAGCTCTCTTACCTAGGAGCCCTGCCCCAGGCTTCCAGAGCAGTAATTAAAGTGTGTTCTTGCTCTGGGCTGAATTCTCAGCCTCACAGCTTCTGGCTGTGTGTAGACTCAGTTGTATCCAACTCTTCATGACCCCGGGAACTGTAGTACACCAGGTCCTCTGTACATGGTATTTTCCAGGCAAGAATACTGGAGTGGGTTTCCATTTCCTACTCCAGAATCTTCCCGACCCAGTGATCAAACCCGCATCTCTTGTGTCTCCTGCATTGGCAAGAATTCTTTTCCCTTGAGCCACTTAGGAAGCCCTCACAGCTTCTGAACCAATGCAAATTCTGCACCTCAGAACAATCCCACTGAGAATGGACTAGCTGGGAACAGAAAAGTCGTCCCTGTAATCACGGCTGTGAAATAAGCCATGGGGGGAAAAAATAAAGAATGCTTTCTTGACCATTGTAGTTGTTTCTAGCTTATTTGTTATGGTAAATTTACTTTTTCAACATTTCTAAACATTAATAGTAGACAGGTAGGGAAAAGACAGTGCCTGCTCTGAAGTCCAAGGTAGCCACACTGCAGCCTTAGAGACTATGGGGCGGTCTGGCCAATTCTCAGCCAGAGTGCAGCTGCATGACTAGCACTGCAGATGGTCTCTGCCCAGCCCTCCGAGCCAATCTTGTACATCTGGGCCATTCGCTCAGCTGGATTTGACCTAAAGGGAAATGAAAACTGCACTTATCCTCTGGCGCCCTGGTGGCAGCGATTGCTTAGCTGCTATTTAGGATTATCTACAGACCCCTGAGACAGATCTAGGGGAGTGGGGTGAAATAGATTATTTGAAAGCTTTATATATTTTCATAGAAATCAAAATGCTATTTGGTCATTAAGTGTGCTTTCTCTGCTCCCTATCCCACCCAGGATTGCCTCTCCCTTACTCCACACCCTCCCAGCTGTGGACCCTACTGAAAGCACTTCCCTTCTCATTTTGCCTTAATCCGGGGCTCAGGCAAATAGGATATGACCAAACCTCACTTGGGCAGCAATGCTGGAGACTGATGTACATTTTTAAGCCAAAAGGGTTGAGACAAAGTAGCGTGATGAGAGTGGCTGCTTTGGATTAATCCACTAGTGCTGCCTCTCCCCTAAGCATACACATCTCGTTTCTGTGGTCTGCACTTTTGGCAGCTGTTATTCTCCCCATGAGGCCTGGTCTGTTTGCTGCTTTGCTGAGATGATAGCTTTACAGAGAAGTCAGGTTATTCTCAACCTGATTCATTTCTTTGGACTCTACTCTCAAGATAAGGTCAGAACAGATTAATCCTTAGCCAAGTGATAAACTCCTTAAAAGAAAACTCTAGACTTAAAAAACAGAAATATGAGAAATAAGGTTCTAATTTTTAAGAGGAGACCTCATGGGCTGATCAGTGTAATAGTGCTACAAGCCAAGCTTGCTGCTGGGACACTGACTTCCCTGTCACACCTCAGATGACCCAGGACATGAGCATGTGAAGTCCTACATCCTCCTCCAGCTGGAGCTAAGGCACAAGTAGGGGCTGGGCTGTTTCACTCTCCACAGGTTCATATCCTGGAATCTTTGCCTCCAAATTTGAGCTGCAAAAATAGTCACCATCTCCAAAAGGTGCTAGAAATCAGGGAACCAAGTCTTACTGATGAATTTCCCAAGTGTATCCACACTCCCATGGCCCCTGCCTCCACCAACCCCTCCTGGGATTACTCAGGATACAGTCGATAATTAAGAACAAAATCCAAAAGCTGAGGACTAAATGATTTATTTGGATTCACATTCATTTGTGAAATACAGATACTGATTTAGTGAATCAGTGTATACAGAGAAGAGACCCTCTTAAATGACTATCACTTTTATAAACACTAATTATTTTTCTCAAGTCTGGATTTCCTATAAGTCACATCAGTCAGTTAACTTCCACTTCTACCATCTGAAGACTTGTCCACTTCCAGCCTGAACCAGGAGAAATGTAGAGAACCCATCACAATTTGTCTAATACTTGATAGTGTTTTATTTCCAACCCTGATCCCTGCCCTATAATTAGAAAGTCCTGCCAGTTTGCTCCTGACAGTTCTTGGCATGGGCAAGCCAGTATCATGTTCTCTGAAACACACTGTCTTTCATCTGGCGTTAGAAACTAGATATAAGATGGAAAAAAAGAAGCGGAGCCATTGCTGTGCATAGAAACAACCCACCAGGGTCCAACCAGCAGCAGTTGTTATTGAGGATAAGACTGCTTAAAAGACCCAAGCAGGGTAAGAGAGAACAAAGGCAGTTCTTTCTGCAGTGTGAAGAAAGACAGGTGACGTCACAGCTTTCGGACACCCAGACCTCGCAGCTTCCAGTTGCTTCATCACCCATGCTTCACCCCAGGAGTCATTCTTGCCGTCACGCCAGCTGAGGCTTATGGGCCTCTCTTTGCAGCTCTTCATACTCTTCCCCAGGTTTCAGCTGGGGGCCAGGGATCATCACCGTCTGAAAGAGCAGGAAGCTGAGTTATCCACTATCCAAGTCCATGGTTTACCCAAGAGATTCACGCCTGCCTCCAGGCCCATCCCCAAAGGATTCCTCTTCCTGGGGCTGCATCACCCTCCCTCTCCACTAGGAGGTGCCCAACAGGAGTGGCTGAGGATGCCATGTCTTAAACTAGGTGGCCCTAGTGGTAAGGACGGAGAAGGCAATGGCACCCCACTCCAGTCCTCTTGCCTGGAAAATCCCATGGACGAAGGGCCTGGTAGGCTGCAGTCCATGGGGTCGCTAAGAGTCGGGCACGACTGAGCGACTTCACTTTCACTTTTCACTTTCATGCATTGGAGAAGGAAATGGCAACCCACTCCAGTGTTCTTGCCTGGAGAATCCCAGAGACAGGGGAGCCTGGTGGGCTGCCGTCTATGGGGTTGCACAGAGTCAGACATGACTGAAGCGACTTAGCAGCAGCAGTGGTAAGGAACCCGTCTGCCGACACAGGAGACGTAAGATGCGGGGGGTTCAATTCCTGGGTGGGGAAAATCCCCTGGAGGAGGACATGGCAACCCACTACAGTATTCTTCCCAGGATAATCCCATGGACAGAGGATCCTGGTGGGCTACAGTACATGGGGTCGCAAAGAGCTGGACCTAAGACTCAAGCAACTTAGCACACTTTAAACCATGCGAGCTGCTTTACCTTAAGGATGGGCTGCTTAGGGGGTGCCCATGGGGGAATGATCTTGCCATGCATTCTCCAGCTGCCATAGGGATTCGCCAGGTGCTTTTCAAAGACAACATACTCCAGGACATCCCTGGGCACATCTTCCTGTCCATACATCAACCGGCCAAACCGGTCATAGATGGCCAGAGTCTGCAAAGATGAAAGCACGTCAAGTTGGTTAGTCCTCAGAGTTGTTTAATTCTGAATCCAGACTAAGCGATCAACCACTGACACTTTTACTCTTAGAGGGTTTTTGACTGGGTGGGGAGTGCGGTCAGGGTGGAGGGAGTGGAAGGAAGTAGGAGGGATCCCAGGAAGGGGAGGGAATAATATCCCCACACCTGTGTTCACAGCTAACATACGGCAGTGGGAAGGGTGCAGTGACAAGGCAAGAAAGACCATGGTGAGCCTCTCCTTAGAACTCACAGTCCTGGGTAGCTAAACCCAGGACTCAGAGGCAGGTGCTCAACCTGAGAGTGAAGAAAAGCTGGGAGGAAAGCAGAGTGGTGCCTCTACCTGCCGGGTGTGCATGCGGACGGTGACTTGGCCATATGCATTGCTCGGGTCACCAGACTCGAACAGCGAACCTGCACGACCTGAGGTGGCTCTAAAGATTCTACGAAGCTCCAGCGGACAGTCTTATATTTGATGTCCCAGACCATGTCCTGAGGGCAGAGAAGAGTTCAACTGGATTCCTGCCCACACCCCCCGCCTCCTTAGGGAAGTGGGTGTTTATTTCTGTGCTTCCTCTTCTTGCAATGCCAGTCAACATGCAACGTTTCCCATCAAATGCGCTCTGGTGCTTATTTTCTGTCTCACTTTTCTAAATTTTGCTTAAGCTACTGCTCAAGCTCACCTTACAACTCTCTTTTCGTTTCTAAATCATGACTCAAGGGCCAATTACCACCTGGAGGACCCTTCTCCAAATCAATGAAGACCTCATTCCAAACTGCCAGCTTACCTATTATCCCTCCCACACACTTTCATAATCTGCTCATTACTGCATGCATTTCTGTTGGCTGCATGTTTGTTTTTTTCCTCTTACCTTTTGGCAGTTTTTAATAGGAATTATAGACTTTTATAAAGGTTAATAACCTGCTTAGACTAGGATAGCTATACTTGTGCCTGGGGAGATGAGACAGAACTGAAAGCAACTGAGATTCTTATTCTTGAATTTCTAACTAAACCACAAAGTCCTCATAGTCAGGCATCTCTCAGAGTACCTAGCACCCTTGTTACCACACAGTGTAAGCCTCATGCACACTGGTTAAGTCCTTTATTGTAGCACAGGCATGCGCAGGGCTGGCCTAATGTGACCATCCCCTCACCTCAGGATCTGTAGTCTTAGTACTGCTTGCTCAGGACCTCCTCTATCTTCAACTGCATGGCCTTTACCAGACTCCATATCAAGTCATTACCATGCAGCCAAACATAATGAACTCTGGCCTTTTGCCTTAAACTTCCTGTACTCTCAAAACTGATCCTTAAGGAAACTGAGGTGCTATCTAGAATCTGTCTACTCAGGCATCCCACAATTCTAAGGAAGATGAGAACCTACCGGAAAACAGTTTTCGGTTACCAAGGATGAAGTCGGTCATGGTCTGAGCTAAAAAGGAAAGAAATTTGTATCACTGACTACTGCTTTTATGATACTCTATATGAAAGTTGAAAATGGCCCTGAAAATGGAAAACTATTCCCTTCATTTTTACAAATATTTTCTGCACACCTACTATAAGCCAGGTAATATACTAAGTCCTAGAGACACAAAGATAAAGAATAACATAATTTCTCAGAAAACCATGAGCTCTAAAAGCAGTGCAAAGTTATGTTTGAATCTCAGGAGCAGAAAGAAATTTCTCTGAAGTTACTATATATCCTTGAGATGGGTAAGAGCCCCTCACTGGGACACAGGGACTGATTTCTATTCTAAGCTGGAACAAGATTCAACACAAACAACAATCAAAAGCTCAACTTATCTCCTCTTACCATGGATACATCATCAATACCAACCGCTTAGCCTTATTTCTTACACTTTCATCCTTGAACCTAGCCAAGAGATAACCAGTATGGCTGAGTCCCTTCACTGTTCATCTGAAACTACAACACTGTTAAACAGCTATAGAAAGTGAAGTCACTTAGTCGTGTCTGACTCTTTGCGACCCCATGGATTGTAGCCTACCAGGCTCCTCTGTCCATGGGATTTTCCAGGCAAGAGTACTGGAGCGGGTTGCCATTTCCTTCTCCAGTGGATCTTCCTGACCCAGGGATCCAACTCGGGTCTCCCGCATTGTAGGCAGACGCTTTTACTGTCTCAGCCACCAGGGAAGTCAACGGCTTCCATTAAATGGCTACACCCCAATACAAAATAAAAAGCTTAAGGTTTGGAAAAAATAAAAGATAACCACTTGTCATTTCTGGTCCTTTCCACACAAACTGTCCCACCATCTCATCTTTGTGGCTGCCACAGTGACCAAGTTATGCTGATTCTGTTCAGTAAGAAAACGAGACAACAAACCCAAGCTCCTGTACATGTAAGATTTTAGGAGAGTTCCTAACTGAAGTAGGCTTCAAGTAAACCTAAGACCACAGATTAGTTTCTTTCAGAACACAATCATGACTTTCTCCTGCAATTTAATTTTTTTGTTGCTTTTTTTCTTTTTTTTTTGTCTTCTGCAATTTAACACTTCCTGAGTGGTTAAAGTCTTGCTCTTTGAAAAACTGTGTCTCTAATGCCAGAGTGGGTGATAGGTTAGTTCTGTTTGTTTCACTTCCACTTCTATTCCAAATAAAAGACTCTGATTCATTTCCCCTCACTGTAGCTCTAGACTAGGCCAGACCAAGTTGTGGTGACAGATACCACAACCACCACACCTGGCACCTCTGAATGAATTCTTCCCCATCACTATCTTGGCCTAGAAATCTTCAGTAGAAATAAACTCCCCCTTTTATGAGCTGAGTCAGTATTTTGTAATAGAACTTATCCTATAAGTAAGTTTACAATAAAATTTACCCTCCCACTGTAAACATCCAGAAAGGTTGGACAGAATATAACGAACACAGACACACATACATTTTTAAATCTCTAGCCTAGTACATGAGAAAGGAAGCTAAGTCCATAGGTGCCAGAGAGAAAGAGAGAATTAAAAGTAGAATGGAAAGAACATATCCTGATACCACAACCAGGTAAGAGATGATTTAGGGATCCAGAAACAGGATCTGATGGCTAGAGCTTAGCTTTTCCTAAAACCCAGGATGTTGGAAGGACAGGGAGTTGGAACTGAAATCCCTGTATAAAGCTATGACCCTCAAAAGAGTGTGGCAGCTGCAGGAAAAGGAAACTAGAAAAATAGTCCACCAATCTAGAGACAAAGCTTCCCTCTGCCTAGAGCTCTGAGCAGGGGTAAATAATCTAAAAACCAAACAACAACAACCAAAAAAACCCCAAGAAAACTGAAAAATTAAAGCCCTAAGTACACATTATACTCAGATGTAGAAAATTTATAGTATCTCTATGATGCAAGAATTCCTAAACTAAGAAATTAACATTAAAAACTAATACCTTGCCAATGCTATCCCTAGAGGATCTGGCAGAAACACACAAAGAAAACCTCTCTGGGAGCATATTCAAACTTAGGTTGTCTGGAACTCCCTCAGAAGAAACACACTCCATCATCAACACTACAAAACAGACCTGGAATCAACCTAGCAAAATCAACAGACACAGACATTAAGCAAAACGACAGAACAGGAAGCACTAGGGGTGGGTCCCTTCATTGAAATAACTGATAAATAAGAAAAACAAAATCTCAGGGCTCTGGATACTTATAACAACCAGAGGAGTGCCTGATGAAGGGAGAAGCCAATGAGCTTGGATTTAAGAACATGTACAAACCACCTGCCCTCCTCTTTTCCTCAGCCCTGCCATGACTGTGGGACAGTGGTCTGTGTTCTGGAGTGGATGGCTGGTACTTGGGCAGGCAGCAGGGACCTTCCCCTCCAAAATTTGAGTTTGCACATTCTGGTCAGTCGTGGATGGCAGAGAGACCAGAACAAACCATGCCATGGTTTCAGGCCTGCTGGCTGCAGCAGCTTTTCCCATCAACAGATATAAAGGGATAAAGGGAAAAGAACACCTATTTTGTTTTTATTCAGTCAGACAATTTAGGAAATCTTTGTCAGGTCACTGGCCGACTGCAGAGATAATGGAACGGAAACTTCAATGACTGCTACCCACAACAAAGAATACATACTTGGCAGTTTTAGTTTGGAAAAGTCACAAATGGATGGTAGTGACACTAATCAACAAAGTCAGCAATTTCTGAGGAGCAGAGCAATCTGATTTTCAGAGCTACCACATAATACTACTCAGAATGTCCAATTCTCAACAAAAAATTACAAAGTATACAAAGAAACACGAAACTATGGCTCACTTACAGGAAAAAATTTTTGACAGAAGCCATCCCTGAGGAAGCCCAGACATTAGAATTATTAGCCAAAGACATTAAATCAACTGTCCTATGTGCTCATCGAGATAAAGGCAACCAGGGAAAAAGAACTAAAGGAAATTCTTAAACAATCTACGAAATAAGTACATCAGTAAAGAGATAAAAATTATGAAAATGAACCAAACAAATTTTAGAACTGCAAAAACAGTGAAAGAAATTAACAATTCACTACAGGGGTTAGGGACTTCCCTGGCAGTACAGTGGTTAAGACTTCACCTTCCAGTGCAGAGGGTGCAGGTTCACTTCCTGGTCGGGGAGTTAAGATCCCACATATCTCCTGGCCAAAAAGCCAACACATTAGAAAACAAAAAAAAGAAAGCAATAAGGTAACAAATTCAATAAAGACTTAAAAAAAATTCACTACAGGGGTTAACAGCAGATCTGAGCAGGCAGAAACAAGAGATCAGTTACCTGGAGGATAAAACTATTGAAAGCATCCAATCTAAGGAGCAAGTGAAAGTTGCTCAGTTGTATCCCACTCTTTGCGACCCCATGGACTATACAGTCCATGGAATTCTCTAGGTCAGACTACTGGAGTGGGTAGTCTTTCCCTTATCCAGGGGATCTTTCCAACCTAGGGATCAAACCCAAGTCTCCCACATTGCAGGTGGATTCTTTACCAGCTCAGCCACATAACTTGAGGATAAAACTATTGAAAGTATCCAATCTAAGGAGCAAAAAGAAGAAAAAAAATGAAGAAAAATGAGTAGAGCCTGAAGTACCTGTAGGACACTGTCCAGTGCATGAACACACAATCATAGGATCCCGGAAGGAGAAGAGAGGAGGCAGAAAAACATTTGAAGAAGTACTGACTGAAGGAACTTCCCTAAGGGCCCAGTGGTTAAGAGTTTGTGCTTCCACTGCAGGGGACACAGGTTTAGTCCCTGGTTGGGGAAGTTCCCACATAATGCATAGTGTAGCCAAAAAGAGAAAGAATAGAAAGAATGGCTGAAAACATTCCAAATCTGGTAAAAGAAATGAATATTCATATCCAAGAAACTCCACAAACCCCAAGCAGAATGAACTCAAAGAAACCCACACTGAGACACAGTACAGGGCAAGCGTCAAAACCAGAAGACAAAGAGAAAGTCTTAAAAGCAATGAAAGAGAAGTAATTTGTCACATACAAGAGACCTTAAAAAGGTTACAGTTGATGTCTTATCAGAACTATGGAGGCCAAAAGGCAGTAGGATGATATATTTAAAGGCCTAAAAGAAAATCTGTCAACTAAGAATTCTATAGATAGGAAGACTATCTTTTAAAAACGAAGGAGAGGGCTTCCTCGGTGGCTCAGTGGTTAATGCACTTCCATGTCAGGGGACATGAGTTAAACCCCTGGTCGGGGAAGTGCCACATGCCATGAAGTATGGCAAAAGAAAAAAAGAAAAAAGAATGAAGGAGAATTGTAGATATTTTCAGATAAACAAAAATTGAGAGGGTTTATTACCAGGAGATCTGTCCTATTAGATATACTAAAGGAGTTTTTCAGACCTAAATGAAGACACTACACAGTAACTTAAAGCAATAAGAAGAAATAATCAGCACTGGTACAGGTTACTGTATAGGTAAACATAAAAGCCAGTATTCCTGTACTTCTGATTTGTAATTCCTCATTTTTTTCCTGTTTGATTTAAAAGGCAGGTACA
Source organism: Aepyceros melampus (assembly GCA_006408695.1). Taxonomy (NCBI): domain Eukaryota; kingdom Metazoa; phylum Chordata; class Mammalia; order Artiodactyla; family Bovidae; genus Aepyceros; species Aepyceros melampus. Next base: position 60,034 of record SJXQ01008543.1, on the reverse strand, counting down.
TAAAACATCGGTTACAAATGTATGTTATGGGCATATAGTGTATAAACATATAATCAGTGGCAGTAACAATGCAAAGGGGAAGGGACAGAGATACATAGGAGCAGACTGCTTGTACACTATTGAAACTTTGATATTATCCAAACTAGACTGTTAAGATACTAATTCTAATCCCCAAAGTAACCATTAAGAAAATAATTTTTTAAAAATCAATAGAGAAAGAAAGAAAAGAATCAGAAAGGTATACCACTGGGACTTCCTTAGTGGTCCAGTAGTTAAGAAGCAACCTGCCAATTCAGGGAACACTGGTTCAGTCCCTGGTTCCAGAAGATCCCACACGCCTGGGACCAATGAACCTTGTGTGCCATGACTGAGCCCATACTCTACAGCCCTCAAGCCCCAGCTACTGAAGCCAGTGTGCCTAGTGCCCTTGCTCTGCAACAGAAGATGCCACTGCAATGAGAGGCTCAGGCACCACAATAAAGAGTAGCCCTGGCTTGGTGCAACTAGAGAACAGCAACAAAAGATCCAGCACACACAGCCAAATAAACAAATAAATACATAGGTAATATTATAAAAAAAAAAAAAATGAAGTTGGATGCTTCCTTTACAGCACACGCAAAATTAACTCAAAAGGGATCAAAGACCAAAATGTGAGAACCAAATCTATAAAACTCTTAGAAGAAAACATTGGGGAAAAATTCCATGACACTGGATTTGGCAGTGATTGGTAGATTTGACATTAAAACTCAGACAACAAAAGAAAAAACATGTAACTTGGACTTAAGAAAAATTAAAACGTTCTTATATCAAAGTACACTATCAAGAAAGTAAAAACCCATGAAATGGGAGAAAATATTTATAAAGCATGTATCTGATATGGGATCACTACCCAGAACACATAAAGAGCTCCTGCAACCCAATAACAAAATAGCAACCCAACTGTGGCCACTACTGAGTTGTCCAAATTGCTTCACATATCGAGTGAAGGACTAGAACAGCATCATCTTTTAAGATTTTAAGTAGCTCAGCTGGAATTCCATCACCTCCACTAGCTTTGTTTGAAGTAATGCTTCCTAAGGCCCACTTGACTTCACATTCCAGGATATCTGGCTCTGAGTGAGCACACTATCGTGGTTATCTTGATCATTAACTTTTTAATATATAGTTCTGTCTATTCTTGCCACCTGTCCTTAATCTCTTCTGCTTCTGTTAGGTTCATATGATTTCTGTTCTTTATTGTGCCCATACTTGCATGAAATGTTCCCTTGATATCTCCAATTTTCTTGAAGAGATCTCTAGTCTTTTCCATTCTGTTGCTTTCCTCTATTTCTTTGCATTGTTCGTTTAAAAAGGCCTTCTTGTCTCCTTGCTATTCTCTTTAACTCTGTATTCAATTGGGTATATCTTTCCCTTTCTCGCTTGCCTTTCACTCCTCTTCTTTCTTCAGCTATTTGTAATGCCTCCTCAGATAACCACTTTGCCTTCTTGAATTTCTTTTTCTTGAGGATGGTCTTGATCACAGCCTCCTGTACAATGTTACGAATCTTCGTCCATAGTTCTTTAGCACTGTGTCTACCAGATCTAATCCTTTGAATTTGTCACCTCCACTATATAATTCATAAGGGATCGATTTAGGTCATACCTGAGTGACCTAGTGGTTTTCCCTACTTTCTTCAATTTTAGCCTGAATTTTGCAATATGGAGCTCATTATCTGAGCCACAGTCAGCTTCAGATCTTGTTTTTGCTGACTGTATTGAGCTTCTCTATCTTCAGCTCCAAAGAATATAGTCAATCTGATTTCACTATTGCAAAGCTAGTGGAGGTGATGGAATTCCAGCTGAGCTATTTCAAATCCTAAAAGATGATGCTGTTCAAGCACTGCACTCAATATGTCAGCAATTTGGAAAACTCAGCAGTGGCCACGAGACTGGAAAAGATCAGTTTCCATTCCAATCCCAAAGAAGGGCAATGCCAAAGAACGTTCAAGCTATCAAACAATTGTGCTCATTTCACATGCTAGTAAGGTTATGCTCAAAGTCTTCAAGCTAGGCTTCAGCAATATGTGAACTGAGAACCTACAGATGTACAAGCTGAGTTTAGAAAAAGCAGAGGAAACAGAGATCAAATTGCCAGCATTTGCTGTATTATAGACAGAGCAAGGGAATTTCAGAAAAACATCTACTTCTCCTTCATTGACTAAGCTAAAGCCTTTGACTACGTGGATCCCAACAAACTGAAAAATTCTCAGAGGTGGGAATAGCAAACCACCTTGCCTGTCTCCTGAGAAACCTGCATGTAGGTCAAGAAGAAACAGACTGGACATGAAATAACTGACTGGTTCAAAACTAGAAAGGAATACAATAAGGCTGTATATTGTCACCTTGCTTATTTATGTACTTCTATGCAGAGTACATCATGCGAAATGCTGGGCTGGATGAATCACAAGCTGGAATCAAGACTGCTGGGAGAAATATCAACAACCTCAGATATGCAAATGATACCACTCTAATGGCCAAAAGTGAAGAGGCACTAAAGAGCCTCTTGATGAGGATGAAAGAGAAGAGTGAAAAAGCTGACTTAAAACTAACATCCAAAAAACTAAGATCATGGCATCCAGTCCCACTGCTTCATGGCAAACAGAAGGGGAAAAAGTGGAAGCAGCGGCAGATTTTACTTTCTTGGGCTCCAAAATCACTGCAGACAGTGACTGTAGCCATGAAATTAAAAGATGTTTGCTCCTTGGAAGGAAAGTTATGACAAATCTAGACAGTGTGTTAAAAAGCAGAGACATCACTTTTCTGACAAAGGTATGTGGAGTCAAAGTTATGGTTTCTCCAGTAGTCAGGCATGGATGTGACAGTTGGACCATAAAGAAGAGTGAGTGCTGAGGAATTGATGCTTTTGAATTGTGATGCTAGAAAAGACTCTTGAGCGTCCCCTAGACTGCAAGGACACCAAACCTGTCAATTCTACAGAAAATCAACCTTGAGTAATCAGAGACTGGAAGGTCTGATGCTGAAGCTCCAATATTTGGCCACCTGAATTAAGAGCCAACTCACTGGAAAAGATCCTGATATTGGGGAAGACTCAAGGCAAAAGGAGAAAAGGACAACAGAGGATGAGATGGCTAAACGGCATTATTGACTCAATGGACATGAATCTGACCAAACTTTGAGAGACAGTTTAACACACAGAAGCCTGGCAAGCTAGAGTCCATGGGGTTGCAAAGGGTTGGACACGATTTAGTGACTAAAAGACAAACACACAGAAAGGATCAAGATGAGTTAGGGATCAGGTGGGGTGAAAACAGCTGCCATTAAGCAGAGTCCTAACTCTTGCCAGTGGAGCTGAGCCAGACCAAATGGTGAAAATTCCCAGACAAGTGAGAGAAGTCAAGGATAGCTCCAGGCTCTAATTATTTCCCAAAGAGGAAGGTCTCTCACTCTAGAATTCTTACCTAAAGGAAGAAAAAAAACCATCTAGAATAATAGCTGCTGAGAACATAATGGGTATAAGACAAGGAGTTCACATACTTGTTTAGACACAGGTGAGCTTCAATGAAGATATCCTGGGCTTTTTCAGGGAAGTCCTTTACTTTAAAATTAGGTCACTTTCTTTTATCCTCCGAATTCTGTAAAATTAAGCATGAGAATAATTTTTAAAGATGTCATTCAATTTCCATAACTTAACAGCTTACTTTACCTCCATTAATGTCTGTCCATTTATTCAGTAATTGTTTTTTGAATGTGCCAAGTCCTATAAATTCAGCCTTCTAACTTACACTGAAATCAATTATTCTAAAGAAAAACCAATGCTTCTCATAGTGAATTTCTGGAATTTTGACATCAAAGAAAATATCCTATAAGCACTAAGGAAGAAAAAACAGGTTTCATACAGAGGTTCAAGAGTCAGAAAGACATTGGGCTTCTAACTAGCAACAATAGATGTTAGAAAGATTAGAAAGACAATAGAGGAGTATTTTTGATGGAGAAAAAAAATGACTCCCAGTCCAGAATTCTGTATCTGGGCAAATTGTGTATTTTTTTTGGCCACACTGTACAGCATGACAGGTTCTTAGTTCTCCAACCAGGGATTGAACTTGTGGCCCCTGCAGGGGAAGCATGAAGTCTTAACAACTGGACCACCAGGGAAGCCCTATCGGCAAATTATAAATGAAGTGGGAGGCTAAAAGAAAGACTTTTTCTTAGCCTTGCAACATTTCATTTATTTACCTTCCACTCTTCCTCAGGAAGCTGCGAGGGAATGTGTACCACCAAAATAACTGAATGTACCATGAAGGAGAAAGACATAAAATCCAGGAACAGGGACTATATATAAGAGCAAGGCAAATAGATTAGCAGGATGATGATAAAAGTAGATCCCACAATGTACAATGAGCCTGAAGAGTGACCAATCCAGACTGAAAAAGGTAAGAAGGCTCCAGAAGGGCTTTCTTCTTTATGATGAGATTGATAGAACACTGTTTTCTACACAGTGAGAGAAAATTAACACAACCAGGGGTTCTATAAGGAAATGAGAAAAAAAGACACTTAATGCCAGGAAAATAAAAAACTATTATGTAGGAAAAGAAATATAATAATAATGTACTGCATGACTCAGCTGTCAACACATTTTCATAGTTATAATAATGTAAACAGGGAATTCTGATCTAATCAGTGTTACCAAAAATGTACTAAGAGGATGAGGGACACCATAACCCAGAGGAATTTATCCCAGGAATGCAGGGTTGGCTTAACACTAAAAAATCAATTAATGTAATATACCATATCAATACAATAAAGGACAAATATCATGTTATCATGTCAATGATCAGAGAAAAAGCACTTGACAAAATCAACTCCTTTACACTCTTTTCACCTCAAAGCCTTGTTTTGTTTCCCTGGAATGCTATTCCTCACCACATTCTCTACTCAGCCAACTCCAAGCAACCCTTTAGATCCCAGCTTTAAATGTCATTTTCTTAGAGAAGCCTACTCTGAACTCCCAGATGGGGAAAGTTATCTTTCCCCATCCTATGTTTCCACAGCACTCATACTTCACTCTATCTGTAATTATGTGTGTACAATCAATTACTGGTCTCCTCCCCTAGACAATAAGTGTTGTGTTCATCAACATCATGAACTCTTCCACCAAAGAGTTCACAAGCCAGGAGAGAATTACATGAGAGGAGATCATCACAATATAGTTATTGGAGATAGTAAAAACAAGCATACTGTTATAACAAAGGCAACTCCAAAAAAAGTCAGAGAAGGCTTAAAAGCAGACACAGAAATTAAAAGCAGACCTAGAGATTATCATACTTAACAGAGTCAGTCAGAAAGAGAAAAACAAATACCATACACTCTCACTTGTATGTGGAGTCTAAAATATAACACAGGGATATCCAGTGGTTAAGACCCTGAGTTTCCACTGCAGGAAGTACAGGTGTGATCCCTCTGGTCGGTATACTAAGATCCCATATGCTGAGAGGTGCAGCCAAAAAAAAAACAGGGCAGAAAGAAACATATCTATGAAAGACAAACACAATCCAACTATGGTTTTTCCAGTAGTCACGTATGGATGTGACAGGTGGACCATAAAGAAGGTTGAGCGCTGAAGAATTGGTGCTTTTGATTGTGGACAAGACTCTTAGAATCCCCTGGACAGCAAGGAAATCAAACCAGTCAATTCTAAAGGAAATCAACCCTGAAAATTCACTGGAAGGACTGATGCTGAAGCTGAAACTCCAATACTTTGGCCACCTGATGTGAAGAGCTGACTCACTGGAAAAGACCCTGCTGCTCAAAAAGATTGAGAGCAGGAAAAGAGGGCGATAGAGGATGAGATGGTTGATGGCATCTCTGACCCAATGGACATGAGTAAACCCTGGGAGACAGTGAAGGACAGGGAAGCCTGGTGTCCTGCAGTTTACGGGGACACAAAGAATTGGACACAACTTAGCAGTTGAACAACAACAAAGAGACAAAGAGAACAGACTTGTGGTTGCCAAGGGGGAGGGGAGAGGAGAGAGAAGAACCAGGGGTATATTATATAAAAAACGCAGGGCTTTCCTGGTGGTCCAGTGGTTAAGAATCCGCCTTGCAATGCAAGGGACACCAGTTCAATTCCTGACTGGGAAGATCCAACATGTTGAGGGCAACTAGGCCCCTGAGCCACAGCTACGGTGCTATGGAGCCCAGCAGCCATAACTATTGAGCCCACATACAACAACTACTGAAGCCCACATGTAGTGTGGGGTGTAGGGCCTAATGTAGGGCCGTGCTCCACAACAAGAGAAGCCATTGCAGCCAAAATAAATATTAAAAAAAAAATAATAATAAAAAACAGCAGACACAATGCTTGAGAAAAAAAGACATTTTTCAGACAAAGGAAAGGCTGTGCAAAGAGACGCAGCACAGCAATTGTCAAGGAACTAGCAATTAGTTTGGAAATGTTAAAGTTTAGGATGAGAAAAATGAAATAGACAATGGTGGAGAGAAAGGTAAAAGCCAAATTATTTTTTTAAAAGCCCTGAATACCACTGAAGAAATCTATATTTTATTCTTCAGATAATAAGGAGCTACAAGAAGTCTGAGGCAGAGGTGTTGATATGATATGATCTGTATTTAGAGGAATGTTGTAGCCACATGAAGAATTGACACTAACTCAATACCTTATGCATAGAAATCTACATATAACCTTAAAGAGCCTATAATTTAGATATAGTCACAGCCAGAGTGACAGATACTGAAAATCTCTTTAAGAAGACAGTTTTGGCTTCTGTTCCTTAGCTAAAGCACAGTTAGCTCCCTAAAACAGGTCTATCTTTTTAAGCCTTTTTGGTTTTTCTTACTCTCTTAAAATCTCAGGTATTTCTCTTATAAATATCTTTTCTCTTATTACTACTTTAAATTGTTAAATACGTGATCAAAAAAGTGTCCTACAAACTTCAATGTCAACTTCCTAAATGATGTGACAAAAACGACAAGTCAAGGCTGAGATGCTAAGATTCAGAATTAAGTCTATACTTAATTAAGCCCATACATTAAGTCTATTACAGGGAAAGAATATACTGTCAAGTTATCCAAGGAGTTATACACAATTAATCCAAGATGGCCTCTCTGGATTAAGTAGCAACAAGAAATTTTTATTCTAATATTAACTCCCAGCTGTCTCAGATACCTACGACAATTGTGATGCCACATTCTTCTTCAATCGCTCAGTCCTCTGTGCCAGTCCTTCCTTAGAAAGAGTTGACACTCGGGCATCACCCTCAGGAGGAACATAGGCATCAAAGATACTAGCTGTAAAGAGAGAAGGAGAAAACTAAGAAAGCATTGCAAGATTGAGAAAAAGTCATCTTGAGGTCATAAAAAATTGGGAGGGCTCCTGGATACAAAATAGACTATCCACAGACTTTTCCAAGCAGAGGAAATCATGCAGGATTAGAAAAAGTAGAGTAAGATAATCTTTAGTCTTCAAAAGAGTTTTAGCTTCTTGTACAAAACGGAAAAATTTTACCCTGGTTTTCTAGAAATATTGTGAAAACAAGATCAAAGATGACCTCATGAAATATAATGTATACAAATTATTGAAGCTGAACTGATTTGGGGGTTAATTAAATGCTATCATTCACAATCCAAATCATTCCACTTTTCAAGAAGACCTTTGACAGAAGGGGACTGGGTTAGGGCTTACCTGTACAGGCCAGATGTATGGGACGTTCCAAACTTTCTTGAGGAATGACCAGTCCTGCTTTCCGGGCATATTCTATGAAATCTTTTTCTGTTTTGTATTTGGGTTGATAAGTAGGGGGTGTGAAACGTTTTTTAGTTCTCACTGGAACTACTGCTGTGGACTGAGTCATCAGGATTGGCTGGAGGATAGCAGAAAAAGGTTAGGTAACCTGGGAAAAAATCTTATACAAACTGTAAGCAAAGATAGAAAAGGCACATCCAAAGAATGATTTAGGAACAATTATAAAGCCACACATCACGGGGAAATGCTTCTATCTTAACAATTATAGCTGTCTCTTACTAAAAGCCAGTAAGCAACTTTTACTAATACTAATGCCACTCAACCTTTACTAAAGGCTTTCTTTTAGTACTTTTCATACTACAGGTCTATGCCAACTCAAGAATGCAGAGTTGATGAAAGTTGATGAAAGCAAGGTTGATCAGACTGATGAAAGAACGCTCAGTCTGATGGGGAACTTAAACACCAACCCAGTATTCTCTTTTCTTCTGCTCTACCTTAACTCAGAAATCTCTACATTTACTCAGATTACATTGTGCTCATTCTATTGGAAGCCTCAACGTAAACTTTGTCATTCTAGCTCCCAATTAACCAATAAGCTCTTTAAAGGCTAGATCCCTTTTCTCGCTGACCATGAAGTTTGTTCAGGCAGGAACGATTCTCCCTCTTTTACAGCTACTAATCAATTTAGTACATTTATAAAAAATCAACGGGAAGCGAGACCACCTTCCAAACCATTACTTCTTTCCCATTTAACACCCGTACGCCAGTGAGACCCAGGGCAAACCGGAGAAACTTAATCCCCGAGAACTTGCCCGCCCTGATAGTCCTACGAAGGCTCTCCCCACTCAGCCACATAGCTATACAATGGCTGTGTCTCGCCTACCTCAACTGTTCCCTACTTAGGCACGATCTGTATCGCCCAAGTTCACCAAGGACAACCGTAAAATGAATATTTCCCTTACTCTGTCCTCCTCCAGCCACCAGATTTCCAGCCACCCCACCCCTACCCACCTGCCGAGACCATCGTCCTACAGCCCTGGATAAGCAAGACAAACTCCGCGGCATGGCGGCTGCCATTTTGCTCACGCAAAGGCAGCTGGGAAGGAAACAGTGACGAGCCGGAGGCTGGAAAGAAGGCGCATAGGGCGGAGCTAGCTCGGGCGTGGAATTTTCCAGGGCACGCGCCCTCCGCCAAATGTGAAAGGCGCGAACGCGCACGTACGCGTTCCGGAGGGAGCGAGGGTGGAGTTGGGCTGCGCTTGCGCAGTAAGATGGCGTTGGGGGGAGGGTGGAAGCACGGTTGTCACGCGCCAGGCGGAGAGCCTGGAGCTACAACTGCGCCTGCGCACCAAGATTCCTGGCGGCCGGGAGCTACTGCGTTCCAGGTTTGGGACAGAGCTGTACCTTTCTTCCATTCCGTAAAGAAAGAAAAGGTGTTTCCCTTCTGGGACAAGTGTTTTCTTCAGTGCCTACTTGGATCTTAGGAAGGACGAAAATGTCTAGCTTCTGGGTCTGTATCTCATATGGTGGGTAACCTTAGCCAGAGCTCTAATTTTCCCAGTCTATACCGTGAGAAGAATATCCTATCGAATTAAGGAAATTAATGACAACTATGTTTATTGAAGCAAAAAACACGTGGACTGACAAAAGCATTTGTTTTCCATTTGGGGACAGAGGCACAGGTTTTATTAACAAAAAATGACATACTTAGAAATCATTTACCGGATGCTAGGCAATTTTCCGAGTGTTTTAACTCAATCCTCATCACAAATGAGTGATAATATTCTTGTACGTAACAAGATGCGCCGCCTCGAAATTAAGTACGCAATTTATTTAAGGTCACACGGCTGATAATTGGCAGAACTGAGATTCAAATTCAAGCAGTCTGACTCCAGAACCCATGCACCGACTACTGTCCTGTGTTTAACATTAAGTGGTTAAAGGATTCATGTTGTTGGGATCATCCTGGAAAATCCATTACGTAAACATAGGTGAATAATAAGTTCTTTTCATACTCACCCTTAGGTTTTTATCTCATTCTGCCAATTAATGTTTATTGAACACTTACCTATGGTATTTTGCAATGAGTTGGGGTCTATGAGCTGTACAATAGAATTGCTACAAAGGTCCAAGTAAAATGCTAACAGCTGTCAAAGGAAAGGGAAATTACTTTTGAATTTGGAGATCTGATGTCTTAAATCTTGACTTTTTGACTATACTGTGTACACACACACACACATATTTTTTGGCTTCACCGCAGCTTGTGGGGTCTAAGTTCCCCAACCAGGGATTGAGCTCGTGCTGTCTGCAGTGGAAGCACAGTCTTAACCACTGGACTGCCAGGAAGGTACCTATATAGTCTTCAAAGCTAAGGATTTTCTCACAAGTCTTAGCCATAGCCTTGAACCTATAGCATGACACATTGATAGTGACATGAAATTAGGTGTTATATGTATATGCTAAAGAATATATTAAGCATTTAAGTGAGATATATATATTTATTTCTTAACAAAGTCCTATCTACTCTATGCTCCCCAAAACAGAACATGAATTGGTTTTTTTTTTTTAACTGGTTTTCCTGAAAAGTGAGGAAACCTCACTCCATGATGAGTGGTTATTAATGCAGAACATTGATACAGTCTTTCTGGAATTATCTGCTTCACTGTAGAGTCTTATGTTTGTCTCACATGGTAGCCAACACATCCTAGGCCATCTCCGCCTTCCCTCTGGTCAGTTTCTCAGGGAACACAAACTTGTTCATATTAACCTGGTTGAAATAATAAGGGGAGTCAATTGCTTTTAATTCATTCTGAGATCAGTGATAAGTGGGTTTTATAGCTGCCCTTTGGAAAATTCATATTATCTTCATGTCTCATTAACTGCGTGGAAAATTGGGAGCTATCTGGGGATGTTAACATAAAAAGGATACTTCTTAATTCCACAAACATAGAAGTTCACACTTCAGAAAAATCAAGATAAGAACAAGAAAAGGAAACTCATTTTTAATTAGAGGAAGGAATAAGGTTAGGGGCTCAGCCTTGCAAAGAAACAGTTTTGCACATAGTAGACACTCAAATATTTATTCATTAAGTGGATCATGGGAAAAAATAAGTGAATCAGTAGAATCCCAGATAAACTATCATGAGGCAGAGGCAAAGTTGATTTCTGTGTTCCCCAAATATCAGGAGTTCCTGGGACCACTCATTGTCTTATTCTAAATGGATCCAAAGAGGATGGGATATCCCATGAGCAGTAGGACATACACTCTGCCTGCCTCCCCCCCCACACCACCACAGTGGCAGGTGACGTCAAAGATTGGAACTGCTGAAATTCTGCCTGGTCGACCTACATTCTGGGCTTCCCTGCTGTCTCAGTGGGTAAAGAATTTGCTTGCCAATGCAGGAGACGTGGGTTTGATCCCCGGGTCAGGAAGATTCCCTGGAGAAGGAAATGGCAACCCACTCTAGTATTCTTGGCCAGGAAAATCCCATGGACAGAGAAGCCCTGCAGTCTGCAGTTCATGGAGTCACAAAAAGAGTCGGACATGACTTAGCGACTAAACACCAACCTAGTGTCCAGGAGAAGCACTGGTGATTTGAACAAGGAAAATATGGAGAATTGGAAGAATCTGATTACAATATGTTTATTGATTATAGTAAACAATATGACACTTGGATTGAAGTGAGCAGTAGGCTTGCCATGTGTTTATACTGTACTTCCCTCCCTTGGATGAGAGCCTGAAGAGCAAAGGAAGTGAATTGTCCAAGGTAAGGTGACATAGAAACCATGACGTCTAATTTTCTAAGAAATGGTCTCAACCGATCTTTAGCTAAAGTTAGCAGAGTTTTTACATCACTTGGAGAGTTGACAAGGCTCTTTTATAATGGTGCCTGAGTGTACATCTTAGTTCCACCTCTTTTCCTCACTATAGAAAAGGAGTAATTAAGTGCCTAACTCATAGAATTGTTACTAACTTAGTAAATGAGTTAATACATGTCCTGCTCTGGTTAGGGTAACTGCTTCCAGCCCCATCATAGCCGTGGAAGGGATAGATGGAGCCTAGCAGGGTCCTGGTAAGTGGAACTGCTCCTTTTGCTGACACAGATAATATCAGTGGTCCCAGATTCCACCCCAGTGCAGTGTCCCTAAAGCAAAACAGCCCATAACCTGGATATGAATTGGAAATCCTCAGGAAGCCTTATGTGTGTTAGGTCTCTTGCTAGGGAAAAGCAAAGAGCTTATGTTAAAGCTAAAACCATCAAAATGTGGATTGTTTCCATATCCCAAAGTGATTCCTTATTTCTGTGCTGCATGACTTTCTTCTCCTTGCTGTTCTGTCTCATCCATCCTTCCATTCATCCCTGCAGCTGAAGACAAAGGCTTTCTCCTTTATCTTTTTCTGCCTGCCTCAGACTCTCTTTATTTCTAAAGGTATGTTTAGGAAGAGATCCTGCTCGTCCTGGCTCAGCCAGAAAAGAAGCCCATGCATCCTGCTGTTCAAGTGAGGTCTCAAGTTAATCCCTCCCCTCTTCTTGCTCCACTTTCACCCCAGCTGGCTAAATCAAGCGATAATCCTGAAAGGGAATTTCAGGCTATTTGTGACTTCCCCTCTCCGCTCCCTACCCTCCACGTTCAGGGAGGAGAGAGCAAAGCCCCTGGATCAGAGTAATCTGTTTCTAACCCACTTCCATTCCCAGGGATTACCTCTGCAGGAGGAGAGAGACAGGAATAAATCTGACATCTTGGCACTGGGAACTTGGGGAAGAAGCTCCAGCAGTGCCTGCAGAGTGTGTGCATGAGGTTCAGGAGCCCCGGAGCTTGTTCTCATAGGCTGGGTTCCCAGCAAACAGAAAGTGTGATATAATGGAAAGGTTTGGGAGACAGGAAACATGGGTTCTAGTCTCACCATTGCTGACACTGACTTCCTTGTGGCCTTGGGAGTTACTTAATATCGCTGATCACTAATTTTCCCCATTTAAAAAAATACAGCACTCCAGAGCCCTAAAAACCTACAGCCCCTACTGATGTGTGGTGGTGGTTTAGTTGCAAGTCATGTCCGACTCTTGCGACACCATAGACTGTAGCCCACTCCATGGGATTTCTCAGACAAGAATACTAGAGTGTTCTGCCATTTCCTTCTCCAGGAGATCTTCCCTACCCAGGGATCAAACTTAGTCTCCTGAACTGCAGGTGGATTCTTTACTGACAGAGAGCCGCCAGGGTTGAGCTCCTGTTAATAATGCATAAAGGCCTGACAAAGACTCCCTTTAGGGACCCTTGTGAACTAATTGCTCAACACACCTTCCCTCTGGTCTTTGTTCTTTCCTTTACCTTCTATGGACCCTGACATATGAACATGTATCTCCTACCTGGCCATTCTTTGGGGATGCTCTCCAGTTCCAGCTCTTTGGGGTGGAAGCTGTGTGAATGCAGAAAACTTCCACTAGAGGGTACCAAGGTTTCACTGGCATCTCCGATCACAAAGAGCCCTATGCAAACCCAACAGTTACAGAGTTTTCTTAGTACTTACATTCAGAGATTAAGAGATCTCCATTCATTATTCCTTACCTGGTCTGCTTCTTACTGCTCCTGGAAGGCTTAAGAAGTCTCTACTCTTGACATTATTTTGATTTAATTTGACATCAAATCAAAGGCATTTTGGTATAGTGGAATTCAGCTGGCTGGGTCCACTACTTCGGAATTCTGTGGGCACATTATTTAACTCTTCTGAGGTCCAGTGTCCCCATCTGTGAAATGGGGATAATAAAATTTACCATTTTAAACAAGAAAATTTACCATGTAGGGCTGTTGTGAACACTAAATGAAATCCTATATGAAAACGTGTGACTGGTACACAGTAGGTACGTAAAATTGGGTCTTAACTAGCGGAGAGTCCTCAGAATTGCCGCAAACAGGGAATGGTGTTGAGGAAAGAAAGATGAATTTTTGAAAGCCGAGTGTACCTCCAAACAAGAAATGTGACTTTTTGCCGTTTTGCTCTTGAGTCTTACAGGTTTCTGGGCTTGTGCTTCTTGGTCCTGCTCAGCCTCAGCCCTCGTTCCTATTCTGTCTCTGTGTCAGCCCAGCCATGGCACTCTTCTGCCTTTTTCTCATCTTGATTTCCTTGAGGTGAGTTTAGTTTCTACTTCCTCCTCACTTCCTTGACAAAAAGTCCTTTGTGTTTTGCCCTGGGTTTTCTGAAGAGCCACCTCTCCACCTGGTTCTGTTCTTCCCTTCTCATCTCTCCTGTAGTCGCTTCTGGGGTGGAATGTGCCATCTGTTTCTGAGACTGAGCACAAGTTTGGGAAAGAGGGAGGGCGAGCATGTCAGGGCTTGCGTGTCAGCAGACACGTTACAGCTGCAGGGCAAACCAGGGTGAAACCACAAGCCAGAGGCCCCAGGGCAAGCAGCGGTAAGGCCCGCCCCTCGGCTTCTCTCTCATCTCTCTCTCACCCCAGAGGTTTCCTGGCAGGAGTGGGAGAGGTTGGTATCGAGTCCTTGAGCCCTGACTCATTCCCTGACCTAGTTGGGTGTTACCCAGTTATCTCCCAAACCTTTCTCCAGAGGCCTTTACAACACAACAGTGTCATCCCAGAAAACAGAAGAAGCAAGCACACCACCTGTGAACTCCATGCCCATCTGAAGATCCAAACAACAAATAAGTTTGCTGTTCTCATGGCTTGATATACCACCCAGGAGGTTACACTGGTTATAAAGTAAACAAAATCATTTCACCCTGAGAAATCGGCTATTTTCCAGATTGCTTTACAGAAATAATCATGTTTAACTTTCTCCAGAGAAAATAAAATTGTGATTTTATTTTTCTTGGGCAGGGGAACGGGCTGAGGTAAGGGTGGACGAGGTGGACGAGGACTGGAACACTGAGCCAGGAAGTGACTGGCTGTTATCACAAAATGAGTCAGGATTCTATATAGGGACTAACTCAGGTCTCCTAACCCCACCCCAAATTCCATTCTCTTTGCCTCAGTCTAGTTACTTTTGGACTTTTCTAATGTTCCAGGTTTTCTGGACCCTCACAGAAGTTCTTAAAATCTCCAAGATTCCTGAGAGCTTAGTAGGAGCTTCTAGACTTATACATGTCCCTCTCACTGTTTGTCCTGTGGAAATGCGAGTTGTATGTCTGTTTCCTCCTCAACAGACTGTTGAAAACACTTCAGAGTTATTTAAGATTCAAAGACCAATGTAGTAAGTTGTCTGTGTGAGCTGAGATCTTGGAGACAGGAGATTGCATTTTTAAATCATTCGTTGGTGTTCACCTATTACTGTCCTTCTGTGCCACCGTGGATGCTGACAATTATTTCCTTACCTCCCCTTTACACAAAAGTCCCAGTCACTCCTTCACTAGGGTCATGCTTCCTGAAGACAGGAGCTGGTTTCCAAGAAAGCAGATTTTCGCTTTATCCTTTGGCAGAGAGAATGGAGTCGTTGCACACAGGCCAGAACATTCTTTCTGCCAGAGCTTCCCATCTGGAAGAAAAGAGAAAAAGAGTTTCAGAGTTTCCATAAGGTCTGCCTAAAAAAGAGGAGGAAGGAATAGTGAGCCCTCTGGAGGGAAGATGAAAGCTATAGGGCTGGAACCCCAAGTTCCATTGTCTGGAAAGAATATCAGATTCTGCAGGCCTGAAACCCTGACCTAGCAGCTCCTACCTTCCCCTTCCTCCTAACCCTTAGCCAGGATTTATTCTGTTCCCCATTCCTTTAACTTTTCACATGTATTTATCTGTCTTGCCTATCCCATCTCAGAATTTTCCCTGTATTCTTTATTCTTTATGTACTTCCCTGCCAGTTTTGTGCTCTCCCAATGGGTGACTCTAAAATATTCCTAGACTACTTCTTAATGCATCTCACAAAAATAAGATTGAAGCATTAGAAGGAACTTTCTCACCACCTGTGATGTATGGAAGGACTTCAGTGGGTCCAGAGAGCCTCTGAAATTGAATGCTAATTTAATGCATATATGCATTTTTCTGGAAGAAGGCCCAGAGCTCCTATCAAGTTCTCAGATCTTCCATTCAGATCCCTGCCTCTTGACCCTGTAGTTCAGTGTGTTTCAGTTGTAAAGCTGAGAACCCAAGTTAATTTTGGAAACTAGATAATTCTATTTTTTTTAATGAAAAAAATAGAAAATAACAATGTGTATCACATGTAGTAAGGACACTAGTTTTGATTAACATGATTCAAAATGCATTTGTATGATAATTTTTTATATATAAAATCAAAACATCTAATCTCATTCATTTCATGAATATTTATTGAGTTACCATAGATACTGCTCTGATCACTGGGAATATGGAAAATGAAAGAGACATTTCTGGTCCACAAGCGGCTCGCATTTAGTAGGAAAGAGAGAAGTACACAACATTGCAAAAGAATATTAAGTCCCACTGCAGAAGTAAGCACAGGGTACAGGGTATAAAAGAGAGTATGGGACTTCCCTGGTGGCACAGTGGCTAGGAATCCACCTGCCAATGCAGAGGACATGGGTTCGATTCCTGGTCCAGGAAGATTCCACATGTCTCGAGCAAATGAGAGCCCATGTGCCACAACTACAGAAGCCCACGCACCTAGAGCACGTACCCCACAACAAGAGAAGCCACCAGAGGGAGAAGCCTGTGCACCACAACGAAGAGTAGCCCTGCTCACTACAACTAAAGAAAGCCTGAGTGCAGCAGCAAAGACCCAGGGTGACCAAAAATAAGAGTATGACACATTATTTAGAGTTTAGGTGGGGCCATGCTTGGGTAGTGTGTGGAGAGATGAGTAAGAATTTGCAGGATACACAGAAGATGTGCAGTTCGAGGCAAGGGGATTGACATGCACAAAGACACAGCAGTGTAAGATAACACAAGGATGGCCAGGGCTGCTGTCAAAGTGGCCTCGTGTGTAGTCCCTGTACTGTGGAGAGTCTCCCACTAAATACAGAAATGCTTAATATTCCTAACAGACAGCTCTGCCTGGGCTCTTTCAATGAGATAGAACCGAGAATTTTGTGAAGCAGCTCATTGTATTCTTCAGCATCTGACTGTGACAAATTCCTTCCTATACTGATGTAATTGCTTCCCTTGTTCAACCATTGATTCTCATTTACCTTCTGCAGCATAGCAAAAGGAGTTGCATCACCTTCTATTAGGTTGAAGCAAATGAAGTTGTGTTTTTATCAATCAAAATAGTAGGATGGTTGGCAATTTCATGTTGTTAGCCTGTGCTTGAAAAAAGCCAGTTATTTGAGGACAGTTATTATTTATCTACCTTGCTCTTCTCTTCCCAATATCTAATATCTTTAAACTCCATCAAATTCTTCCTTACTTGGGAAGTTACTAGATCCTTTTTCAACCTCATCTCTCCCTGGACATACACTGATTTCATCAGTGTCTTTCTTTCTTTCTTTCTTTTTTGATATTCATTCATTTATTTAGTTAGTTTGGCTATGCAAGGTCTTAGTTGTGGCACACATGGTCTTTGATCTTCCTTGTGGCATGCAGGATCTTGAGTTGTGGTATTTGAATTCTTGTGGCATGTGGGATCTAGTTCCCCAACTAGGAGCTGAACCTGGGCCCCCTACATTAGGAGCACAGAGTCTTAGCCACTAGACCAAAAAACGGAAGTCCCCATCAATACCTTTTTAAACATGAAGTACCCAGAACCCGTCAGTTTAAAGCACAGTGACACTGTTATCTCTTTTGATCTGACATTGTGTCTTTTCATGAAACTGTGACTACCTTGGGTTTGGTGAGTCCTAAATCTTTTTCACATAAAATGCTGTCAAGGCAGCCCCACTCCTTCCTGTACAATTGATTTTTCTTGGCTGCACCACCCAGCATGCAGGATCTTAGTTCCTTTATCAGGGATAAAACCCATGCCCCCTGCAGTGGAAGCTCAGAGTCTTACCCATTGGACAGTCAGAGAAGTCCCCTACATCTGGAGTTTTATTTTATCCTTGTCAAGTTTCATTTTCTTGATTTTGGCATTTTGTTCTAATCTGTCAAGATGAGTTCATTTTAAAACATTTTTAATTGAAGGATAGTTGATTTGCAAGGTTTCAGCTGTACAGCAATTTAGTTATACATATATTTCTTTTCCATTATAGGTTATTACAAGATACTGAGTATAGCTCTTTGTGCAGGTCCTTGTTCTTCCTATTTTACATATAGTACTTATCTGTTCATTTATCCCTCCCCACCTTTTGCCTTTGCTAACCATGAATTTGTCTTCTGTATCTGTGAGTCTATTTCTGTTTTGTAAATAAGTTCACTTGTATCATTTCTTTTCAGATTTCATATATAAGTAGTATCATATGATATTTGTCAGTCTAAGGTAATTTAAAATCTCGCTTCTAACTGCTGAATCTGCCCCCCGCAACTAGACAGTCCGTGCACTACCATGAAAGATCCCGCATAATGAAAGGAAGATCCTGCATGACACAACTAAAGCCCCACAAAGCCAAATAAATAAATATTTATATAAATAAATAAATCTTGCTTCTATCATCCATTCTATTATCTTTCCCAGCTAGATCACTATCTAAGCTACTGATTTTAAAAATATCTGATACACCAGTGAGTCCTTCATGGATCACAGCCTTGTCCTGGTGAAGGGGCTTGTGTAACTCAAGCTGTGAGCCATGCTGTGCAGGGCCCCTAACACTGATGGATCATAGTGGAGAGTTCTGACAAAATGTGATCCACTGGAGGAGGGAATGGAAGAACATTCCAGTATTCTTGCTGTGAGACCCCACGAGCAGTATGAAAATGCAGAAAGATACGACACTGGACGATGAGTCAGAAGGTGTCCACTGTGCTATTGGGGAAGAGCCAAGGGCAATTACGAATAGCTCCAGAAAGAATGAAGCCTCTGGGCCAAAGCAGAAATGACACTCAGTTCTGGATGTGTCTGGTGGTGAAAGTAAAGTCCGATGCTATAACTAACAATATTGCATAGGAACGTGGAATGTTAGGTCCATGAATCAAAGTAAATTGGACGTGGTCAAGCAGGAGATGATAAGAGTGAACATTGACATCTTAGGAATCAGTGAACTAAAGTGGATGGGAATGGGTGAATTTAATTCAGATGACCATTGTATCTAATACTGTGGGCAAGAATGCCTTAGAAGAAATGGAGTAGCCCTCATAGTCAACAAAAAAGTCCAAATTCAGTACTTGGTGCAATCTCAAAAATGATAGAATGTTCTTGGTTTGTTTTTGAGGCAAAGCATTCAACATCACAGTAATTCAAGTCCATGCCCCAACCACTGATGCCAATGAAGCTGAAGTAGACCACTTATGAAGACTGACATGATCTTCTAGAACTAACACCAAAAAAAGATATCCTCTTCATCATAAGGGATTGGAATGCAAAAGTAGGAAGTCAAGACATACCTGGACTAACAGGCAAGTTTGATGGTTCAGGGGCTTACCTGATGGCTCTGATAGTAAAGAATCTGCCTGCAATGCAGGAGACTTGGGTTTGATCCCTAGGTTGGAAAGATCCCTTGCAGAAGGGTATGGCTACCTACTCCAGTATTCTTGCCTGGAGAATTCCATGAATCGGACAGGACTGAATGACTAACACTATCACTTTTTACTTTCATTTTTTTGGCCTTGGAGTACAAAAAGAAACAGAGCAAAGGCTAACAAAGTTTTGCCAAGAGAACACACTGGTCATAGCAAACACTGTTTCCCAAAAACACAAGAGATGACTCTACCCATGGACATCACCAAATGGTCAATAGCAAAATCAGATTGATTATGTTTTTTGCAGCCAAAGATGGAGAAGCTCTAAACAGTCAGTGAAAATAAGACCTGGAGCCAGCCATGGCTCTGATCATGAGCTCCCTATTGTGAAATTCAGGCTTAAACTGAGGAAAATAGGGAAAACTGCTAGGTCATTCAGGTATGAATTGAATCCTTTATGATTATACAGTGGAGGTGATGAATACATTCAAGGGATAGATTTGATAGAGTGTCTGAAGAACTATGGACAGAAGTTCATAACACTATACAGGAAACAGTGACCAAAACCATCCCAAAGAAAAAGTCAAGAAGGCAGAGAGGTTGTCTGAGAAGGCTTTACAAATAGCTGAGGAAAGAAGAGAAGTAAAAAGGGAGAAAGGAAAAGATAATACCCAACTGAATGCAGAGTTTCTGAGAATAGCAAGGAGAGATAAGAAGACCTTCTTAAATGACAATGCAAAGAAAAAGAGGAAAACAGTAGAATGAGAAAGACTAGATATCTCTTCAAGAAAATTGGAACATCAAGGGAACATTTCATGCAAGTATGGGCACAATAAAGGACAGAAACAGTAGGGACCTAACAGAGGCAGAAGAGATTAAGAAGAGGTGGCAAGAATACACAGAAGAAACATACAAAAAAGGTCTTAATGATCAGGATAACCACGATGGTGTGGTCACTCACCTGGAGCCCGGCATCCTGGAATGTGAAGTCAAGTGGGCCTTAGGAGGCATTACTACAAACAAAGCTAGTGGAGGTGATGTAATTCCAGCTGAGCTATTTCAAATCCTAAAAGATGATGCTGTTCAAGTGCTACACTCAATATGTCAGCAAATTTGGAAAACTCAGTTGTGGCCACAGGGCTGGAAAAGCTCAGTTTTCATTCCAATCCCAAAGAAGGGCAAAGCCAAAGAATGTACAAGCTACCGAACGTACAGGCTTTGCTCATCTCACATGCTAGGAAGGTTACACTCAAAATCCTTCAAGCTAGGCTTCAGCAATAAGTGAACTGAGAACTTCCAGAGGTATAGGCTGGGTTTAGAAAAGGCACAGGAACCAAAGATCAAATTGCCAACATTTGCTAGAATCATAGGGAAAGCAAGGGAATTTCAGAAAAGCATCTGCTTTATTGACTACATGAAAGCATTTGACTTTGTGGATCACAACAAACTATGAAAGATTTTTAAAGAGATGGGAATACCAGACGACCTTACCTGTCTCTGAGAAACTTATATGCAGGTTAAGCAAGAAGTTACAACCTTATATGGAACAACTGGTTCCGAATTGTGAAACGACTACGTCATGGCTGTATATTGTCATCCTGTTTATTTAATATATATACAGAGTACATCATCATGGAGAAGGAAATGGCAATCCACTCCAGTACTCTTGCCTGGAAAATCCCATGGACAGAGGAGCCTGAGAGGCTACAGTCCATGGGGTCGCAAAGAGTCGGACACGACTGAGCGACTTCATTCACTTCACTTTACAGAGTACATCATACAAAATGCTGGGCTGGATGAATCACAAGTTTGAATCAAGACTGCCAGGAGAAATATTAACAGCCTCAGATATGCAGATGATATCATGCTAATGGCAGAAAGTGAAGAGGAACTAAAGAGCCTCTGGATGAGGTGTGAAAGAGGATAGTGAAAAACTGGCTTGAAACTCAACAACCAAAAAACTAAGATCATGGCGGCTGGTCCTGTCACTTCATGACAGATAGAAGGGGGAAAAGTGGGAGCAATGACAGATTTTATTTTCTTGGGCTCCAAAATCACTGTGGACAGTGACTGCAGCCATGAAATTAAGAGACACTTGCTCCTTGGAAGAAAAGCTATGACAAACCTAGACAGCCTATAAAAAGCAAAGACATCACTTTGCTGACAAAGGTTTGGATAGTTAAAGCTATGATTTTTCCAGTAGTTATGTACAGGTGTGAGAGTTGGACCATAAAGCAAGAGAGTTCCAGGTTGAGCAGGAAAGAATGAATGCTTTCGAACTGTGGTGCTGGAGAAGATTCTTTGTTTGTTTGTTTGTTTGTTTTGAGAAGATTCTTGAGAGTGTCCTGGACTGCAAGAACATTAAACCATGTCAGTCCTACAGAAAATCAACCCTGAATAGATGCAAAGAGCCAACTCATTGGAAACGACCCTGATGCTGGGAAAGACTGAAGGCAAAAGGAGAAGAGGGTGGCAGAGGATGAAATGGCATCACCAAATCAATGGACATGAATTTGGGTGGACTTCAGGAGATAGTGAAGGATAGGGAGGTCTGACGTGCTGCAGACTATGGAGTCACAGAGAGTTGGACACGGCTTAGTGACTGAACAGCAATACAACAGTGAAGTCCCTCTATCGATATCAAAAATGTTAATCAATATCCTTTGAGCTCAGTTGATAAGCTAGTTAAAAATCTATGTAGCTGTGATTATCCACTCATATTGCTTCAGGCTCATTTTCTTAGCCCTATCTACCTGCTCCTTTCCTACCTTGCTTGATCTGTTCCTAGTCCATTAAGCAAACCAGAACCACTCAGGCACCACGCAAGTGCAGATCTGTTTGGGCCCTACAGACACCAGCAGCTTAAAGGTATCATCAGTGACTTCCCAATTTGCTAATTCCCCACCTGCTGTCATGCTGCTCTTCTGTCTGTGAAACTCTGCAGAGACTTTTGTCATTCCCAACTCTCATTACCCCCACCACCCACTCCATACATGATGTCTCTCTGTTCGATGATGCTGTGAAAGTGCTGCACTCAATTTGCCAGCAAATTTGGAAAACTCAGCAGTGGCCACAGGACTGGAAAAGGTCAGTTTTCATTCCAATTCCAAAGAAAGGCAATGCCAAAGAATGTTCAAACTACCGCACAATTGCACTCATCTCACATGCTAGTAAAGTAATGCTCAAAATTCTCCAAGCCAGACTTGAGCAATACGTGAACCGTGAACTCCCTGATGTTCAAGCTGGTGTTAGAAAAGGCAGAGGAACCAGAGATCAAATTGCCAACATCCGCTGGATCATGGAAAAAGCAAGAGAGTTCCAGAAAAACGTCTATTTCTGCTTTATTGACTATGCCAAAGCCTTTGACTGTGTGGATCACAATAAACTGTGGAAAATTCTGAAAGAGATGGGAATACCAGAACACCTGACCTGCCTCTTGAGAAATCGGTATGCAGGTCAGGAAGCAACAGTTAGAACTGGACATGGAACAACAGACTGGTTCCAAATAGGAAAAGCAGTATGTCAAGGCTGTATATTGTTACCCTGCTTATTTAACTTCTATGCAGAGTACATCATGAGAAACGCTGGACTGGAGGAAACACAAGCTGGAATCAAGATTGCTGGGAGAAATATCAATAACCTCAGATATGCAGATGACACCACCCTTATGGCAGAAAGTGAAGAGGAGCTAAAAAGCCTCTTGTTGAAAGTGAAAGAGGAGAGTGAAAAAGTTGGCTTAAAGCTCAGCATTCAGAAAACGAAGATCATGGCATCTGGCCCCATCACTTCATGGGAATAGATGGGGAAACAGTAGAAACAGTGTCAGACTTTATATTTTTGGGCTCCAAAATCCCTGCAGATGGTGACTGCAGCCATGAAATTAAAAGAAGCTGTATATTGTCACCCTGCTTATTTAACTTATATGCAGAGGACATCATGAGAAATGCTGGGATGGATGAAGCATAAGCTGGAATCAAGATTGCTGAGAGAAATATCAATAACCTCAGATATGCAGATGACACCACCCTTACGGCAGAAAGTGAAGAGGAGCTAAAAAGCCTCTTGTTGAAAGTGAAAGAGGAGAGTGAAAAAGTTGGCTTAAAGCTCAACATTCAGAAAACGAAGATCATGGCATCTGGCCCCATCACTTCATGGGAAATAGATGGGGAAACAGTAGAAACAGTGTCAGACTTTGTTTTTTGGGGCTCCAAAATCACTGCAGATGGTAACTACAGCCATGAAATTAAAAGGCGCTTACTCATTGGAAGAAAAGTTATGATCAACCTAGATAGTATATTCAAAAGCAGAGACATTACTTTGCCAACTAAGGTCCATCTAGTCAAGGCTATGGTTTTTCCTGTGGTCATGTATGGATGTGAGGGTTGGACTATGAAGAAGGCTGAGCACAGAAGAATTGATGCTTTTGAACTGTGGTGTTGGAGAAGACTCTTGAGAGTCCCTTGGACTGCAAGGAGATCCAACCAGTCCATCCTAAAGGAGATTAGTCTTGGATGTTCATTGGAAGGACTGATGTTGAAGCTGAAACCCCAATACTTTGGCCACCTCATGCAAAGAGCTGACCCACTGGAAAAGACCCTGATGCTGGGAAAGATTGAGGGCAGGAGGAGAAGAGGACGACAGAGGATGAGATAGTTGGATGGCATCATCAACTCGATGGACATGGGTTTGGGTGAACTCTGGGAGTTGGTGATGGACAGGGAGGCCTGGTGTGCTGCGGTTCATGGGGTTGTAAAAGAGTCGGACACGACTGAGGAACTGAACTGAACTGAGGTCATGAAGGTGGAGTCCTCAGGAGTGGGATTATTGCCCTCATAAAAGAGACCCCAGAAAGCTCCCTGACCCTTTTTCTACATGTTAGGGGAGAGAGAGAAGACAGTCGTCTGTGAGTCCAGAAAGCTGGTTCACTGGGCACTGAGTCTGCAGGCACTCGATCTTGGGCTTCCCAACTTCTGAAACATAAATAACTTTTTGTTATAAAGCCATCCAGTCTACAGCCGTTTGTTATAGCAACCTGAACAGAGTGAGATGCTAACAAAGAGTCTGTGGCTCCTAGATGTGAAATAACTTGCTGCAAATTTATTTTCATTTTCCTTGTAGGACCTGTCACAGGCTTAATGATTCTAAACCTCCCCAGACTAAGACTGTGAAGTGATTTCTTTCATATTCAAATTATGAGGGCTTTGTGCCCCCATCCATCTTGGCTGAAGAAAGTTTAGTCATTCCCTGGGCTCTCTTTCCCAAGTGTTTTTAAAATCAGAGAGGCTTACATGGTCCACAAATCCAACCTGGTGGGGTAGGCCACCTAATTAAGCTGCTGGCCTCAGAATATTGGTTTTCTATCCATAAGCATGGCCACTCATTTCTTGCCAGTCACATGCTGCAATTTGGGGATTATCATCCATCATCAAACGTATGCTATCACTACTCTTCTGGCATGGGCAGTGAGAGAAGGATATAGAGCCTTCCTTTAGTTAATAATGGACAGAAAGTAGAACAGAGGAAATAATGTACACCTGTTGCTGAAAGTGGTTGCTCTGAGTCTTCAGACCCATCCTGTCAGCATGATGGAAGGATGTCTGGTCCACCACCTTCTGGTTGACACCATTTTCTTTCTCAAAAGAAGACAATCCCTTGAACATTTTGCCTGACACATTGAAGTTCCATGTATGATGTGGAATTATCACAGATATTCAGGTCTATCACTCTAGTCCTCCTTTTCTGTTCGAGAATCAATGTCTCTCTAAGCTGACAGGATGAGTGGGAGTGGAAATATCAACTTCATCCATGAGAACCTCCTTCTACTATCCATAAGAGGGTTGCAGTGTAGAATGGCTCACAAAAATGCAATCTCAGGTCAAAATATTTCAACATCAGCACCACTGGGTTATTCCTTCAAATGATCTGTAGATAATAATAAACAGTGCTGTCTAGCTCAGTCTAGAGCCTTTATCCTATTCTTTTCTCCAACTCCAAATAAAGTTTGCAATCTCATATTTTGGCACATTTTTCAGATTTCCAGATCTCTTGGAGTAGAAATATACTCTCATATTTTCATAGAATAAACCATAAGCTGTTTAAATTCATTCAAAGAAAAGAATAATTTTTCTTGATGCTGCTGCTGCTAAGTCGTTTCAGTCGTGTCTGACTCTGTGCGACCCCATAGACGGCAGCCCACCAGGCTCCCCCATCCCTGGGGTTCTCCAGGCAAGAACACTGGAGTGGGCTGCCATTTCCTTCTCCTACACATGAAAGTGATAAACAAATTTTAAAGAGTAGTATTGCTAAAACACATCAAATTTATGTAATCAAACAGAAAACTGACAGGCTTCATCCAAGACATCTGCTTTAGTGTTGTTTTCATTTTCCTGAAAACAAATGGATGGGTGTATATATATATATATATATATCCCAAATACCCAGTATATATACCAAATATATATGGTATATGTATGCATATATGGGCTTCCCTGATAGCTCAGTTGGTAAAGAATCCACCTGCAATGCAGGAGACCCCAGGTCAATTCCTGGGTCAAGAAGATCCACTGGAGAAGGGATAGGCTACCCATTCCAGTAATTCTTGGGCTTCCCTTGTAACTCAGCTGGTAATGAATCCACCTGCAATGTGGGAGACCTGGGTTCAGTCCCTGGGTTGGGAAGATGCCCTGGAGAAGGGAAAGGCTACCCACTCCAGTATTGTGGCATGGAGAATTCTGTGGACTGTATAGTCATTGGGGTTGCAAAGAGTCAGACATGACTGAGCAACTTTCACTTTCCCATATGCATATATATATTCTGTTTCATATAAAACAGAAATTTTTAGGTGGTTTCCCCCAAATCAAGTAAGGTCTTCCTTAAAGACAAGTTAAAACATGCCTTCTCCTTTTACTGAAAGAAAAAAAAAGCAAAACTTAAAGTTTTTAAATTATGCATATCTGATGTCCATCCATCAAGTTTTTTTTTTTTTTTGGTCCACTTGCTGCATGTGGAACTTCCTGGGGTCAAACCTGTGCCCCCTGCAGTGAAAGTGCAGAGTTTTAACCACTGGATCACGAGAAAAGTTCACTTCAAAGCTTTTTTAAAATCTTAAGGCTTAAAATATTTTTTAATAGATGAATTGAATGAACTTAAATGTTTACTGCTGCTGCTGCTGCTGCTAAGTCGCTTCAGTCATGTCCGACTCTATGCGACACATGTAATGAGTACACTGCTAGAAAATAAAACAATGACCCTTGCCCTTCTGCAATTTCAGACTAGTGGAAACACAGGCATTAAATGAATACTGAACTGGAAATTGTGATAAGCACCATGAATGAATAAGACTAAATTTTATGATAGACAATAAATACCATTATGGGGAGGGGATACCCTCTTTTTAAAATTTTTATTTATTAAAAAATATGTATTTATTTATTTTGTGGCACTGGATCTTAGTTATAGCATGCGGCATCTTTGATCTTTGTTAAAGTATATGCCATCTGGTTCCCTGACCAAGGATTGAACTTGGGCCCCCTGCATTGGGTGGCCAGACTCTAAGCCACTGGACCACCAGAGAAGTCCTAGGATACTCTCTTTAAATAAGATGTGAAGAAGGTCCTCTTTAAAGCCAATCCACTTAAGCCAAGATTGAGAACTGAGTTGGAGTCAGATTGGGGACCATGTGCCTAAAGGCTCTCTCCTTGTATAGTCTGCAGAATTGAAGACAGGCCAGTGATGGTGGAGTTTAATCATAGGGAGGAGAGAGAGGAAGCTGTGTTAGTTCATGTAGGGCCTAATAGGATGCTGTTTAAAGGGTCTGGATTTTATTCTGAGTGCAATGGGAAAGTCAAACAGGAATTTAAATAGGGCTGATATGAGGATTAAGCAGAAAATTTATAATTAAATTTACAATTTCAAAAGATTACTTTGCTAATTGTGTTGGTAAATGGATGTGAAGGATGCAATGGAAAGGATCGAGAGACTAGTTAGGAAGCTTTTGCAGGAGAGAGATGAGAGCCAGGTGACAGATGAGAGCAACTTGGACTAAGATGGTGGCATGGAGATTTGATCTGTAGGTGTGGCTGGAGATGGAGGGTAAAAAAGAGATAAAAGTCAAGGATGACTGACTATTTGCTGCTTCTGTCCTTTTTTTTTTAATTATGAAAATATGATAACACATTTTCAGGAGATTTAGGAAACACAGAACAAGGTTACATATAGTTACACTACATTACAACTATTTTTTAAGTAGATAAATGAAGACTTTTAGTTGAAGTTTCAATGACTGTACAGAGAAGTAGAAGGATATAGTAGACCTGAAAAGTACTGTGAACCAATTCAACATAATAAAGGTTTACACAATTTTCGCTCAACAATAGGACACAAATTCTATTCAAGTTCCCATAGACTGTAAACTAGGGAACACTGGAACATATCCAGGGACATAAAACAAGCTACAAAAACTTCATGGCCTAAAGATATTGAAATCATACAGACTGTTCTCCTATTACTGTGGAATTACATTAGAAATCAGTATCAAAAGCTGTTTGAAAATAACCCACATATTTTCAAGTGCAATGTGACATTTACCAAGAGAGATCTTCAACTTAGCCACTGAAAGCCTCAATAAAGTGAGACTGGACAAAACAGAGGGTGATCGCAGAGAAGAAAGCATTTAAATGAGGAATTTGTATCAAAATGGCTGCTCCTGTCTTGAGGGCACTTATGTAAGGGTTTCTCTTTCTGAGTTTATGTCCTTTTGGCCTTAGATTCAGTGACACTGCTCATAATGAAAAGCAAATTTTAAAAACTGCAATCCCCCAAGCAGCTACCCAGAGAATGCACAAAGTGAAATTTACGTACCTTGTCATTACAAGTCATTATATTCATCCTGCTAGGCAGCTGTCCTAAATTATTTGCTTGCTGGGACTATGGTTTATTCATCTCTTTATTTTTTGCAACACTGAGCACTCTATTAACATAAAGTTCATGGTCAATGAGTTATATGTTGAACTAAACTGAGAGAAATTAGATATCCTAAAGGTGGGAGATCTACCATTTGAAAACAGTTTCAGAATTTGGGAATAGGCAAAAGTCATCAGGAGTCAGATGTAAGAATCACTCCACTTAAAGGCACTATGTGGTCATTAAATAATGAGTGATAGTCTTGCGTAGCCCGTAAACTAACTAACAGGACAACTCCCAGAGAGAATCTACTTCCTTCCTGCCCCAAACCCTGAGTTCACACAACTAGCTGCATATGCTCATTCGCTGACCACTTACAATTCTTACGGTACTATCTGGGCACTGGATATATAAAGTTGGATAAACTAACATAATGTATTCATAATCATCAATCCTTCCCCTACCACAGCATATATTTTACATTATTGCAGCTTTTTTTTTTGTCTGTCTACACTAAACAAAGCTGATATGCTCTGTGACAAGAGAGATGTGTGTATTTTTTGCTCACCATGGTATTCTTTGCCCCCACCAGTGGTAGAATGAATTCTTGACATTGCCTACCAGCCTTCTTTAATTAAAAACCCCCCTTTCCTGAGAAGAATCTACAGCTTGTGGTTTACGTGATTCTGATTCCACTTGTATTGCAAAAGAATTGCACACATCAGAGTTCACTCTGAACTTTTCAGAGATTTAAGAAGGAGATCTTTCATCTGAGATTGACCAAGCTGCAGATGAATCTTGGCAGTCATCGTGCCTGGCACACAGTTGCTGTTGCTGCTTCACCCATGTCCTTTTCACAGGGAAGGTTAACACAGACCTTCCCATCTAACAGCTCTTGGCTCATCGTCAAGGGAATACAAAAAGCAAAACACCCTCAAGATTTCCCTGGTGGTACAGTGTTTGAGGTTCTGTGCTTCCAATGCAGGAGATGTGAGTTCGATCCCTGGTCTGGGAGCTAAGACCCCACATGTGGCACGTTGTGATAAAAAAAAAGAAGAAGAAAGAAATTTTTTTTTAAAGCAAAACACTCGACTCCAGATAGGACAAACTCTGTGGTGTGATTTATGCTTTAAATCTCTCCATGTGGAAAAGCTGAGCTAGTTTCCAATGGAGGCTGCGTTCTTACTTGACTTTCT
Organism: Aepyceros melampus; assembly: GCA_006408695.1. NCBI lineage: Eukaryota > Metazoa > Chordata > Mammalia > Artiodactyla > Bovidae > Aepyceros > Aepyceros melampus. The sequence goes on along the minus strand of SJXQ01008543.1, from coordinate 30,707 downwards.
TCCCCTGTTTCCCTTCCACATCTTTTCCTAAAGGCATCTCCTCAATAAATCACTTTCATAAGAATCCTATCTCAGGCTCTATTTGGCCCCTACTTGGGTCTAGGGGACCCAACCTAATCAACTTGTACAAAAGAAAGATGAATACAAATCATATCATTTGAATGGCTGGATCGCACCATGTTTTTCATTGTACTTTTCCATTAGGTGAGCTGGCCTGTTTAAGCTATTTAGATTTGAGTTTGTATCATTTGCATCTAAAAGAGTCCTGACCTTTAGCAGCATTCTGTCAGTGTTTGTTGACTAAGTATGTTGAATTATAAATGGAGTAAAATGGAAATATAGGTGAGGATGGAAATGTGGTGAGCTAGCTTGTTTAAGCTACTTGGAGTAGGTTTCTATCATTTGCATCTTAAAAGGTCCTGATATTCAGCAGACATTCTGTAAATGTTTGCTGAATAAGTATATTGAACTATAAATAGCATAAAATGGAAATATAGATGAGGATGCAATGAATTCCACTGAGTATTTTGAGGAGAGATGGCAATTTACATTTATCTGACCCTGAAAGCATAAATAGTTAATCAGTAGGAAGGTGAGGAGTGAGGACATTCTAGGCCTAAGGAATGTTTATAAGGACAAAAGTTTGGAAATGTGAAAGTCTGTGGTATTTGAGAAAAATGAGTTGTTCTGCAGGGGTAGAGCAAAAGAGTGAAAAAATGCTTATTTTGTTGAAACAGCAAGTCTAGAGGTTGTATGGGAAGAAAGGCAGACGATCACTGGCATTTTTGCCAAGACTGTGGGCTAATGTTGACAGGTAGGCTCTAAAAGATGGTACAAGATATACAGACAACACTCTGATATGTTTGGAATGCAATGGTAAAGAGATTGCAGCCAATGTAACCAAGCTGTCGCTATTAGTCATGGTCATCTTGCAATCAAGGTCAAGATCTGCTGAGACCCACTGATTCTGAGATGAGTTCTTACCCACAGGGGAACTCAGCAAACACATCAGTCTCCTTGGTGTCATTTTGTCCTGATCTGTTTCACTTGGGTGATGCTGGAGCTGGCTTGTACAGGGTAAAGTACATTTATTTTGACCCTGTTAAACCATCATCAAAATTATTATTATTTTTTTTTTTCAGAAAGCAATGTTGTAGGTACAGAGCTCATATTGATTGCTCATAATAATACCTGCTCTCACAATGTACAATATAAACCTCCATTTATACAGCCAGATGCTTTCACATGAATTTTTCCTCTTACTTTTCACAGTCATTCAACAAGAATCAAAGAAGTCTGAACTTTGCCAAAGTCACCAAACCTTAAACTATGTCTTCTCTTTTCAAGTTTATGCCTCTTTCTATTACCTGAGACAGGTAAGGTATTCAGGTATTCCCATCTCTTAAAGAGAGTACCAGACCACCTTATCTGTCTCCTGAGAAACCTATATGTGAGTAAGGAAGCAACAGTTAGAACCAGACATGAAACAACTGACTGGTTCAAAATTGGGAAAGCATCATGACAGAGGCTGTGTATTGTCACCCCACTTATTTAACTCATATGCAGAGAACATCATGTGAAGCTGGGCTGGATGTATCACAAGCTGGAATCAAGGTCACCAGGAAAAATATCAACAACCTCAGATATGCAGATGATACCACTCTAGTGGCAAAAAGTAAAGAGGAACTAAAGAGCCTATTGATGAGAGTGAAAGAGGAGAATGAAAAAGCTGGCTTAAAACTCAACAGTCAAAAAATTAAGGTCATGAAATCTGGTCCCATCACTTTATGGCAAATAGAAGGGGGAAAAGTGAAAGCAGTGGCAGGTTTTGTTTTTTGGGCTCCAAAAGCACTGCAGACAATGACTGCAGTCATGAAATTAAAAGACACTTGCTCCTTGGAAGGAAAGCTATGACCAACCGAGACAGCATATTTTTTTTTTTTTTTAAATTTTAATTAATTTTTATTTTTTAGTTTGTTTAAAGCCGAGACATCACTTTGCCAAAAAGGTCTCTATAGTCAAAGCAACAGTTTTTCCAGTAGTCATGTATGGATGTGAGAGTAGGACCATAAAAAAGGGTGAGCACCAAAAAACTGATGCTCTTGAATTGTGGTTCTGAGGAAAACTCTTGAGAGTCCCTCAGACTGCAAAGAGATAAAATCAGTCAACCCTGAAGGAAATCAACCCTGAATATTCACTGGAAGGGCTGAAGTTGAAGCTGAAGCTCCAAAACTTTGCCCATATGATGTGAAGAGCCAACTCATTGGAAATGACTCATGCTGGGAAAGACTAAAGGCAAAAGGAGAAAGGGGTAGCAGAGGATGAGATGGTTGGATAGCATCACTGACTCCATGGGCATAAATCCAAGCAAACTCTGGGAGATATTGGAGAACAGAGAAGCCTGGTGTGCTGCAGTCCCTGGGGTTGCAAAGAACTGAACACGACTTAGCAGCAACAACAAGCCTCATGGTGATTCCTATGGACTTTCAATGAATATTTTCTAAGATGAGCTGCAATAGCACTATTAGTTCTTGGTTCTTATCTCTTTGGTCTCAGGATAATAGTCTCCTTCATCTGACACCTGCTCCAGGACCTCAGAAGTCAGACTTCCTTTGACAGTAAGCTTTCTTCCTCAGCTGCTTTCCTTGCAGGAAGGGCCTGATCCTTATCTACAAGCTTTTTGAATGTCCTATAATTGTTTCAAACTCAACATGTCTAAGATGCAATTATGGATGATTTTTTAAAACCTATATATTCTCTACTTGTAGTCTTCCCCATTTCAGCATATCATGCCACCATACAGTTATTAAACCCAAAAACTTGAGCATCAGCCTGTTATTTTCATTTCCAAAATACATCTAGAATATTTTCACTTCTCTCCATGTATCTCCACCAGTACCATCCTAGTCTAAGAAAGCTTTCTTTCATTTTGACAGCTGCAATAGCCTTCTAATTGAACTTTATGAACTTCAAGATTTTAACCTTGTTTACTTATATACCCAATCCATTCTATACACATGGTAGGATAAGCTTTTAAAAATATAAATCAGATCACAACATCCTTTGGTTTAAAATTCTTCAATGGCTTCTAATTGTACTTTGGCTAACAATTTTTGCTTGTTTGTTTTTTAAGAAAGCACTTGTTAACATTTAATGAATTTCCAAGCATGTGGCTTCAAGCCACAAGGCCATAAGCCCCACCTACACCCTCAATCTTCTCCTCAGCTCTTCTGCTGAAGAATTTGGCCTTCACGATGATAGGCTGCTTTGGGAGCTTTCCCATGCCCAAAACTTTGTAGTAACCCTAGAAGAACAGAGAAAAAGGTTTATAATGCACCATGGCCAAGAGTATGAAAAAAGATGCTGGCCAATCCACTCTGTCTTGGAGCCAGTGAGGGCATGTATCTGATCTGGGCACTGGTGAGGCAATGATTGCCCTCACCGGTGAACCAAGAGCAGCAGATTTTCTCCAAGGACTCTAGAACACCGGGACAAGAGCTGTCAGGATGTGACTATTCTCGAGCTGGATACCTCGGTTCTTGGGTGCCCTCCAATGCCCTGTGAGCACTGCCTGCTTACCTCTCAGTATCACCGTGATCTTTGCTTAGTGTACTCTAATCTCATTGGCTTTCTGTCAGTTCCCAGGCTACACCTAGCTCTTTTCCTGCCTCAGGGACTCTGCTGTTGTACTTTCTTTGCTTGAAATGCTTTTGATAGGGCCATTTCTCTCTTATTCTTCATCCCTTGACAAAATTTTAAGTCTTTAAAGTGAGGTTTTCTGTAAACCCCCCATCAATGGTAGTTATCTCTGATATTCTTAATTTTGGCAGACCTTTCTTACTTTACAGAAACCTGCAATTATTTACTGTAATTACCTTGTTATTTGTGAAATTTCTTGTGATGTGTCTCTTGTGAAAGAAGGTAAGCTTCACAAAGGTGGTGACATTGTCTCCTCTTGATTATATCACTAATCCTTGGCACATAGTTGCTGCTCTTGAGAGTCCCTTGGACTGCAAGGAGATCCAACCAGTCCATTCTGAAGGAGATCACCCTGGGATTTCTTTGGAAGGAATGATGCTCAAACTGAAGCTCCAGTACTTTGGGCACCTTATGCGAAGAGTTGACTCATTGGAAAAGACCCTGATGCTGGGAGGGATTGGGGGCAGGAGGAGAAAGGGACGACCGAGGATGAGATGGCTGGACGGCATCACAGACTCAATGGACGTGAGTCTGAGTGAACTCCGGGAGTTGGTGATGGACAGGGAGGCCTGGCGTGCTGCGATTCATGGGGTCACAAAGAGTTGGACACGACTGTGCGACTGAACTGAACTGAAGTCACTTCAGTCGTGTCTGACTCTGTGCGACCCCATAGACGGCAGCCCACCAGGCTCTTCGGTCCCTGGGATTCTCCAGGAAAGAACACTGGAGTGGGTTGCCATTTCCTTCTCCAATGCATGAAAGTGAAAAGTGAAAGTGGAAGTTGCTCAGTCGTGTCAGACTCCTAGCAACCCCATGGACTGCAGCCTACCAGGCTCCTCCGTCCATGGCATTTTCCAGGCAAGAGTACTGGAGTGGGGTGCCATTGCCTTCTCCGTTGGCACACAGTAGGCCCTGAATAAATATTCTTCAAATGAACAAATGGTTGAATGATCTCCCACTTAAATGAGAAGGCTATAAGATCCAGGATTTACCTTGGTTCTCATGCCATTCAGGTGGCCACTTATCCAGCTCAGGCCAGAGAGAAACTATAGAAGATGTTTGAGAACTGCAGAAGGAATTAATCTTTTTGCAGTGAAACTATCTGGGGACTTGGAGTCAAGAGAACTGCCTTCCAATTTGAGAGAGTGACCTAAACCTGAATAGGGATCATGTTGCCTATCTGGATACAGCCCCAGTGTCTTGTATCCATAATGTCTGATACAGAACAGATGATAAAAATATGATCGCTTGATTAATAAAGTCATAATATCACCTTGTATGATTTTTACGAGCATTACATTAGATGTGTATGTGTGTTTTTCATATATTATAAATGTTCTTTAAATGTTTTTTTCATAGAACACATAGTTGAAGAAACACAGCTGCTTTCTTAGAGCAACTCTGAAGAACAAAGTTGGAGGACTTACACTTCATGATTCGAAATGTACTAAAAAGCTAATCAAGGCAGTGCAGTAGCAGCATAAGACATAAAGATCAGTGGGATAGAACTGAGAGTCCCAAAATAAACTTTTATTATCAGTTGATTTTAAATTAATTAATTATTAATAATAAATCAGTGATCTATTGCTTTGGTTGTGCTGGGTCTTCTCTGCTGCCCACAGGCTTTCTCTAATCATGGCTAGTGGGAGCTACTCTTCATTGCAGTGCCCGCTCTTCTCACTGCCGTGGTTTCTCTTGTTGCAGGGCACAGGCTCTAGGCACCCACGCTTCAGGAATTGCAGCTCTCTGGCTCTAGAGCCCAGGCTCAATATTTGTGGCACATGGGCTTACTTGCTCTATGGCATGCAGAATCCTCTCAGACCAGAGATTGAAACTGTGTCTAAGATTGTTGATTTCTTTTTTAAGTTTTGTTGAGAGAAAGTGTCATAACTGACAATTTTCCATCTTAATCATTTTTAAGTGTACCTTTCTGTGGTATTAAATATATTCATAATGTGGTACAACCATCACCATCATTCATCTTCATAACTTTTAATCTTATAAAGCTAAAACCCTATACCCATTAAACAATAACCTCTCCCTCCAATCCCTGACAACCACAATTCTACTTTCTCTCTCTAGATTTTGACTACTCTAAATACCTACTTCATATAAATAGAGACATGCAGGATTTGTCTTTTTGTGACTGGTTCATTTCAATCACCATAATATCCTCAAAGTTTATCCATGTTGTAGCATATGTCAGAATTTCCTTCCTTTTTAAGGCTGAATAGTATGCTATTGTATGTTTATACCACATTTTACCATTCAGTCATCAATGATAAACACATAGATTGCTTCCATGTTTGCGCTATTGTGAATAAAACTGCTATGAACATGGATGTACAAAGGTCTATTTGAATCTTTGCTTTCAATTCTTTTGGGCATATACCAGAAGTGGAATGCTAGATCATACGGTAACTGTATTTTTAAGGAGCTGCTATACTATTTTCCACAGTGGCTGTACCATTTTACTTTCCCACCAACAACATACAAGGATTCTAGTTTCTCCACATCCCCATTAACATGTTATTTTTGGTCTTTCTTTTTTCTTTTTTGGTAGGACCCATCCTAATGGATGTATGTCATTATAGTTTTGATTTGCATTTTCCTAATGATTAATGATGGCAATGGCACCCCACTCCAGTACTCTTGCCTGGAAAATCCCATGGACGGAGGAGCCTGGTGGGCTGCAGTCCATGGGGTCACTGAGAGTTGGACACGACTCAGTGACTTCACTTTCACTTTTCACTTTCATGCATTGGAGAAGGAAATGGCAACCCACTCCAGTGTTCTTGCCTGGAGAATCCCAGGGACGGCAGAGACTGGTGGGCTGCTGTCTATGGGGTCACACAGAGTTGGACATGACTGAAGCAACTTAGCAGCAGCAGCATGCTTCATTTACTTATTGACCATTTATAGACAACCTATTTTTTTTTTTTCTGACTGAGCTGCACAGCTATGGAGGATCTTAGTTCTCCATCAGAGCAACTTAGTTGCTCCTGCAGTGAAAGCATGGAGTTCTAACCACTGGACAACCAGGGAATTCCCCCTTGTTGGCCATTTATATATTTTCTTTGGAGAAATGTCTGTTTCAGTCCTTTGCCAAATTTTTAGTCAGTTTGTTTTTGTTGTTATTAAGTTTTAAGAGTTCTCTGTATACTCTGAAAATTAATTCCTTATCATATATATGCTTTGTAAATATTTTCCTTTATCCTGTGAGTTGCCCTTTTATTTTATTGACAGTTTCTTTTAAGATATATTTTATTTATTGTTATTATTTTGGCTGTGTGAGTCTTCATTGCTTCATAGGCTTTTCTCTAGTTGCAGTGCTTGGGCTTCCCATTGCTGTGGCTTCTCTTGTGGTGGCACACAGGCTCTAGGGCGCACAGGCTTTAGTAATATTGGTGCATAGCTTATTAGTTGCTGCTTCTGGGCTCTAGAGTATAGGCTCAAAACTTGTGGTGCACAGGCTTAGCTGCTTCTTGGCATGTGAGATCTTCTTGGATCAGGAATGGAATCCGTGACTCCAACATTGGCAGGTGGATTCTTTACCAGCTAGCTACCAGGGAAACGTGTTTTTTGATGCACAAAATTTTTAAATTTTCATAAAGCATAATTTGTCCATTTTTAATTTTGTCACCTGTGCCTTTCATGGTGCATCTAGGAAATCATTGCTAAATCCAATATTGTATAGCTTTGGTCCTATTTTTCCTCCTAAGTGTTTTATATTTTTAGGTCTTACGTTTGAGTTTTTGATCCATTTTGAGGTAATTTTGGTATGTCATGTTAGACTAAAGTCCATTTCTTTTACATGTGAATATCCACTTTTGCTGGGCTTCCCAGGTGGCACTAGTAATAAAGAACCCCTTGCCAATTCAGAAGTAAGAGACATGGGTTCGATCCCTGGATTGGGAGGATCCCCTGGAGGAGGGCATGGCAACCCACTCCAGTATTCTTGCCTGGAGAATCCCATGGACAGAGAAGCATGGTGGGCTACAATCTATAGGGTCCCAGAGAGTTGGACATGACTAAAGTGCCTTAGCATGCAAGCATCCAGGTTTTCCAGTACCATTTGCAAAAAAGCTTTCCTTTTCCCATTGAATTGTCTTGGCACCCTTGTCAAAAATCATTTGACCACATATTCAAATAGTTTATTTCTTGACTTTTAATTTTATTCCATTCATGTATGTATATGTGCGTGTGTGTGTGTGTGTGTCTGTTTTTATGCAAGTACCACACTGTGTATGGTCAATTGCTCTTTGACAAGGATGCCAAGACAGTTCAATGGAGAAATAATAGTACTTTTAATAAATTATATTGGGACAATTGAGTATCCACATACAAAAGAATGAGGTTGGATTTCTACTCATATCACATACAAAATTCAACTCAAACAGACCAAAGACTTAAATTTAACAACTAAAATCACAAAGCCTTAGAAGAAAACATAGAAACAAATCTTTGTGACTTTTAATTAGGCAATGGTTTCTTAACTATGACACCCAAAGCACAAGCAACCAAAGGAAAAAAGATAAATTGAACTTCATTAAAAGTAAAACTTTTGTGCCAAAGGATACCATCAAGAAAGTGAAAAAAAAAAAAAAACATACAGGATAGGGAAAAATATTTAGAAATTACATATTAAATAAAGGAGTTATATTCAAAGTATATAAAGAACTCTTACAGCTCAACAACAAAAAGACAGCCCAATTTTTAAATGGGCTAAAATCCTTTAAGTGGAAGGTTTAATAGACACTTCTTCAAGGAAGATATGCAAACAACCAGTAAGCACATGAATATATGCTCAACATCGTTAGTCATTCAGTTTAGTTCAGTCACTCAGTCATGTCTGATTCTTTGCGACCCCATGGACTTCAGCATGCCAGGCTTCCCTGTCCATCATCAACTCCCAGAATTTACTCAAACTCAGATCCATCATGCCAGTGATGCCATCCTCTGTTGTCCCCTTCTCCCACCTTCAATCTTTCCCAGGATCAGGATCTTTTCCAATGAGTCAGTTTTTTTTGCATTAGGTGGCCAAAGTATTGGAGTTTCAGCTCAGTATCAGTACTTCCAATGAATATTCAAGACTGCTTTCCTTTAGGATTGATTGGTTAGATCTCCTTGCAGTCCAAGGGACTCTCAAGGGTCTTCTCCATTCAGTCCAGTTCAGTCGCTCAGTCGTGTCCGACTCTTTGCGACCCCATGAATTGCAGCACGCCAGGCCTCCCTGTCCATCACCAACTCCTGGAGTTTACCCAAACTCATGTCCATGGAATCGGTGATGCCATCCAGCCATCTCATCTTCTGTCATCCTCTTCTCCTCCTGCTCCCAATCCCTCCCAGCATCAGGGTCTTTGCCAATGAGTCAACTCTTTGCATCAGGTGGCCAAAGTATTGGAGTTGCAGCTTCAGCATCAGTCCTTCCAATGAACATCCAGGACTGATCTCTTTTAAATGGACTGGTTGGATCTCCTTGCAGTCCAAGGGACTCTCAAGAGTCTTCTCCAACACCACAGTTCAAAAGCATCAATTCTTTGGCACTCAGCTTTCTTTAGAGTCCAACTATCACATCCATACATGACCACTGGAAAAACCATAGCCTTGACTAGATGAAATGCAAATCAAAATCATTAGGGAAATGCAATTCAAAACCACAATTGAAATACCATTGTATACCATAGAATGAATATTAAAAAAAATGATCACTAAGAATTAGCAAGGAAAAAAAAATCACATCCATACATGACCACTGGAAAAACCATAGCCTTGACTAGATGAAATGCAAATCAAAATCATTAGGGAAATGCAATTCAAAACCACAATTGAAATACCATTGTATACCATAGAATGAATATTAAAAAAAATGATCACTAAGAATTAGCAAGGAAAAAAAAGACTTTAATAATTAACATAGAAAGTTATTTAAATAAATGAATATTGGTAGAGAAAAAAGAGTGAAAACATGGAGAAATTGGATTCTCATACCTTGCTGATGGAAATGTAAGGTGCACGTTGGAACACAATATTGCATTACTTTAAAATATTAAATATACAGTTGAATGACCCAGAAATCCTCCTCGTAGGTATATACCTAAGAGGACTGAAAACATGTGCACTCAAAAACTTGGACACAAATGTTCGTAAGATTTGTCATTCATAAAAAGTAAAAAGTCAAAATGATCTAAATATCCATCAACTGTAGTATATTTATACATTAGCAATAAAAATAAATTAAGCACTAGTATATGCTACAACATCGATGAACCTTGAAAACATTATGCTAATGAAACAAGATAGACACAGCATACCAAGTATCATATAACTCCTTTTATATGAAATGCCCAGAATTGGTTAATTGATTGAGAAAGAACTTATATTAATGGTTGTCAGGTGCTGGGAAAGGGAGGATGACTGCTAATAAGGAGAGAGTTTCTTTTGGGGGTTATGAAATTACAAAGTGGTGATAGTGTTACCACTTTAGGAGTTTAGGACTTTCACCACTTCAGGACTGATCCTAAAGATCAGTCCTGGGTGTTCATTGGAAGGACTGATGTTGAAGCTGAAATTCCAATACTTCAGCCACCTGAGGCCAAGAGCTGACTTATTTGAAAAGACCCTGATGTTGGGAAAGATTGAAGGCGGGAGGAGAGGGTATGACAGAGGATGAGATGGTTGGATGACATCATTGACTCAATGGACATGAGTTTAGGTAAACTCCAGGAGTTGGTGATGGACGCAGAGGCCTAGTGTGTAGGAGTCACAAAGTATCGGACATGACTGAGCAACTGACCTGAACTGACAGTGTTACCGAATGCAAGTTCTTGTTCCCAACTCACAGCAAGGCAGGTAAACCAAAAGTTTGTGGAGTCTAAAGCAGAGAAAAGTTTATCACAGGGCCAAGCAAGGAGAACAGGTAGCTCATGCTCAAAAACCTGAATTCCCTGATGGTTTTCTGGGAGAACATTTTTTTTCTTTTCAGTTTTATTTATTTATTTTTCACTTTATAATATTGTATTGGTTTTGCCATACACTGACATGAATCTGCCATAGGTGTACATGTGAGTTTATTTCTTTGGCCCACTTTTTGACTGGGTCATTTATTTTTCTGGAATTGAGCTGCAGGAGTTGCTTGTATATTTTTGAGATTAATTATTTTTCCGTTGCTTCATTTGCTATTATTTTCTCCCATTCTGAAGGCTGTCTTTTCACCTTGCTTATAGTTTCCTTTGTTGTGCAGAAGCTTTTAATTTTAATTAGGTCCCATTTGTTTATTTTTGCTTTTATTTCCAACATTCTGGGAGGTGAGTCATAGAGAATCCTTCTGTGGTTTATGTTGGAGAATGTTTTGCCTATGTTCTCCTCTAGCAGTTTTATAGTTTCTGGTCTTACGTTTAGGTCTTTAATCCATTTTGAGTTTATTTTTGTGTATGGTGTTAAAAAGTGTTCTGGGCTCATTCTTTTACAAGTGGTTGACCAGTTTTCCCAGCACCACTTTTTAAAGAGATTGTCTTTTCTCCATTGTATATTCTTGCCTCCTTTGTCAAAGATAAGGTGTCCATAGGTGCATGGATTTATCTCTGGGCTTCTATTTGTTCCATTGATCTATATTTCTGTCTTTGTGCCAGTACCATACTGTCTTGATGACTGTGGCTTTGTAGTAGAACCTGAAGTCAGGCAGGTTGATTCCTCCAGTTCCATTATTCTTCTCAAGATTGCTTTGACTATTTGAGCTTTTTTTTTTCTGTATTTCCATGCAAATTGTGAAATTATTTGTTCTAGTTCTCTGAAAAATACCATTGGTAGCTTGATAGGGATTGCATTGAATCTATAGATTGCTTGGGTAGTATACTCATTTTCACTATATTGATTTTTCCAATCCATGAACATGGTATATTTCTCCATCTATTTGTGTTCTCTTTGATTTTTTTCACCAGTGTTTTATAGTTTTCTATATATAGGTCTTTATTTTCTTTGAAAGTGAAAGTAAAAGTGAAGTTGCTCAGTCACGTCTGACTCTTTGCAACCCCATGGACTGTAGCCCACCAGGCATCTCTGTCCATGGGCTTCTCCAGGCAGGAATACTGGAGTGGGTTGTCATTTCCTTCTCCAAGGGATCTTCCTGACCCAGGGATTGAACCTGTGTCTCCTGCATTGCAGGAAGACGCTTTACCCTCTGAGCCACAAGTTTCTTTAGGTAGATACATTCCTAAGTATTTTATTCTTTTTGTTGCAATGGTGAATGGAATTGTTTCCTTAATTTCTCTTTCTATTTTCTCATTATTAGTGTATAGGAATGCAAGGGATTTCTGTGTGCTGATTTTATATCCTGCAACTTTACTATATTCATTGATTCTAGTACTTTTCTGGTGGAGTCTTTAGGGTTTTCTATGTAGAGGATCATGTCATCTGCAAACAGTGAGAGTTTTACTTCTTCTTTTCCAATCTGGATTCCTTTTATTTCTTTTTCTGCTCTGATTGCTCTGGCCAAAACTTCCAAAACTATGTTGAATAGTACTGGTGAGAGTGGACACTCTTGTCTTGTTCCTGACTTTAGGGGAAATGCTTTCAATTTTTCACCACTGAGGACAATGTTTGCTGTGGGTTTGCATATATAGTGTTTATTACGTTGAGGTATGTTCCTTCTATTCCTGCTTTCTGGAGAGTTTTTTCATGAATGGATGTTGAATTTTGTCAAAGGCTTTCTCTGCATCTATTGAGATAATCATATGGCTTTTATTTTTCAATTTGTTAATGTGGTGTATTACATTGATTGATTTGTGGATACTGAAGAATCCTTGCATTCCTGGGATAAAGCCCACTTGGTCATGATGTATGATCTTTTTAATATGTTGTTGGATATTGTTTGCTAGAATTTTGTTAACAATTTTTGCATCTATGTTCATCAGTGATATTGGCCTGTAGTTTTACTTTTTGTGGTATCTTTGTCAGGTTTGGTGTTAGGGTGATGGTGGCCACATAGAATGAGTTTGGAACTTTACATTCCTCTGCAATTTTCTGGAAGAGTTTGAGTAGGATAAGTGTTAGCTCTTCTCTAAATTTTTGGTAGAATTCAGCTGTGAAGCTGTCTGGTCCTGGGCTTTTGTTCGTTGGAAGATTTCTGATTACAGTTTCAATTTCTGTGCTTGTGATGTGTCTGTTCTGGGAGAACATTTTATAAGCAAAATTTGGGGTGAGGGCTGTAGGGTATGTAACTATCTTTTTAAAAATATTTTTTATTTTACTTATTTGGGTGTGCCAGATCTTAATTGTGACCAGCAGCATCTTTGATGCAGCATGCAAGATATTTAGTTGCAGCATGTGAGATCTAGTTCCATGACCAGGAATTGAACTCGGGCCCCCTGCATTGGGAGCATGAAATTTTAGCCACTGGACCACCAGGAAAGCCCCATATGTGACTGTCTTCTGATTGGTTGATAGTGAGGTAACAGAGTAGTGTTCTAGGAATTTTCTACTCAGCCCAAAGTTACCATCTTCTACCTAAGATGAGAGCCTTGGTTCTTGGCTCAAAGACATTGCATATTCCTTTAACAGGAACCAGGATCCTGCTTTAATCGCTTTGCACTATAGTTTCTTGATTGTTCCTCCTTTGTTTCTGCATTCCCTTACTCCCTGATTAAGAAATGTTTGAATCAGCTCTTTGAAGTTGAAGGAGGTCTAGGAGGCTGACCCCTTGCTGTGCTGCAGTCCATGGGGTCTCAAAGAGTCAGACACACTGAGTGACTGAACTGAACTGAGGAGGCTGAAGTCTTTACCCTGTAAACAAGAAACCAGCAGGGAAAAGGCTTTTGTGCCCAGGAGGGCTCCACAGTATCCCATTCAGTTTCAATAATTGCACAACTCTGTAAATCTACTAAGAACCACTGAGTTGCACACTGTGAAAGGGTAAATTTTATGGTCTGCGGAATATACCTCAATCAAATCATTATTTAAAAAAAAAGAACATTTACTCAAACACCTCATTTCAAGCGTGATGAAATTTAGATCCAAAGAAGTTGACTGTTGACACACATACCAGTGGCTTCTCTTCAAATGAAGCTATAAAAACAAACTGGGTTAAAATGTTGGAAAAAAAATCTATCTCATAATGACATTTATCCAGGATATGCAAGGCATTCCATAATAAAAAGACAACTCAATTTTTTAAATGGACAAAAGATTTAAAGATCTTTTCTTTAACCAAAAAGGATATATGAAGGACAAATACATTTTTAAAAAATGCTTAATATCATTACTGATTAAAGAAATGCCAATTAAAGTAACTATTAGAGACATCTACACATCCACTAGAATTGTTAGGGAACCATTGACTGAAACTGCCTGCCTTGGCCAGACATAGTGATAACTGCTTGCCTGAGTTGTCTCATGACAGGAGGTCCTGATAGAGAACACAGTGACTGGTGATCCAGAGAGTTTAGGAGGGGCCCAAATGAGGAGGTAAGAGACAAAATGTCCTGCCAACCTTCCTGAAGCCCTCATGCTGGAATTCATCTTGACTGAGAGATGCACGTGCCGCCAGGAAGGACCTTGAGTCACCATATATGGGCCAAGTGAGATATTGACCAGAGACTACCTAGAAGCTAACTCCTAGAAGCTACAGTAAAACCTGACACTGAGAGACACAAGGCAAAGATTCTCCTGGGTTCCCTTACCCTGCTGCTCTCCATCCAGGTGACCTCTCCCAATAAAGTCTTTTGCTTTGTCAGCTTATGTGTCTCCTTGGACAACTCATTTCTGAGTGCTAGACAAGAGCCCACTCCCAAGCCCTGAAAGGGCAAAAGAATGGCCAAAATGAAAGGACTGACAATACAAACTGTTAAAAAGTATGTGGAACAACTAGATTGTCTACAATTGCCAGTGGGAACAAGAAATGGTATAGTCACTTTAGAAGACAGTTTGCAGTTCCTTATAAACTTAAATGTGCACCTACTGTCTAACTCAGAAATCCCACTTACTGTATGTACACCCAAAAGAAATGAAAACATATGTTCACACAAAGACTTGTTGCATATGAGTGTTCACATTAGACTTATTAATAAAGGTTTAAAAAAAACACCTGAGAACAACCCAAAATATTCAATTGCCAAACAGATGAAAACTGTGATATATCATAAAAGGACATGCAATTCAGCAATTAATAAGCAAGTTACTGATATGTACAACACTGATGAGTTTCAAAAACATTATGCTAAATAGAAGAAGCCGGACATGAAATTTTTGGAAAGGCAAAGCTGCAGTGATAAAAATCAGATATATATTTCCACGGGCCTGGCAGAAAGGAAGGAAATTGTCAAGTTCAGTTCAGTTCAGTCACCTGGTCTTGACCAACTCTTTGTGACCTCATGGACTGAAGCACGTCAGACTTCCCTGTCCATCATCAACTCCCAGAGCTTACTCAAACTCATGTCCATCAAGTCGGTGATGCCTTCCAACCATTTTATCCTCTGTCATCCCCTTCTCCTGCCTTCAATCTTTCCCAGCATCAGAGTCTTTTCCAATGAGTCAGTTCTTCGCATCAGGTGGTCAGAGTATTGGAGTTTCAGCTTCAGCATTAGTCCTTCTAATGAATATTCAGGATTGATTTCCTTTAGGATTGACTGGCTGGATCTCCTTGCAGTCCAAGGGATTCTCAAGAGTCTTCTCCAACAACACAGTCTAAAGCATCAATTCTTCAGTGCTCAGCTTTCTTTCTAGTCCAACTCTCACATCCATACATGACCACTGGAAAAACCATAGCTTTGACTAGTTGGACCTTTGTTGGCAAAGCAATGTCTCTGCTTTGTAATATGCTATCTAGGTAGAATTTTGTGGTGATGAAAATGAAATATTCTATATTGTGACGATGGTGGTGGTTACAGGACTATCATGTTTTCAGAACTCATCAAATTATACCTAAAATGGTACCTTGCATATGCAAGTAATATATTATCAAAGTTGACTTTTAAAAAGAGCATCACCTTAAAACCTCCTTTAAGGGTGAAAACATTGAAATTTAAAGATGATACAAGTAGCCAAAGTTGGAAGTACATCTAGCATAAAACCAGTTCTTGATTCTTTATCTAGGTCTATTTGTATTATAACTTGTAGCTTTTTTTTTTTTTTTTTTTTTAAGAAGAAAAGCAACAAACGTACTTTTACTTATTTGGTTTTTCCCACCTCTACTGTTTGCTGGATCTTCCTTGGAACACGGTATTTAAATGTTTTCATTATTAGGTTTGTCTTCTATTTAGCTCCTCTGGAGAAGGAAATGGCAATCCACTCCAGTATTCTTGCCTGGAGAATCCCATGGACTGAGAAGCCTAGTAGGTTACAATCCATGGGGTCGCAAAGAGTCGGACACGACTGAGCGACTTCACATCACATCACACATCTATTTAGCTCAACCTGGGATCAATAATAATTGATAATAAATAATTCATTGTAGTCCTCAGTTGAATGACAGACTGTCCTACAGTTTCTAAATCCTTTCAGAAGAGGACTAATAATTTTCCCTGTCAGCTCTTTGAAGGACTAAGAACAGGAAATCTCAGACGGTGGTTTGATATAAATAAAAAGTGCTGTTTCCAGGCTTCTGGCTTGTTTCGTGTTTCTCTATGGTCTTGTTTCAAAAGAAAGCAAACAGTACTTGGAGAACTCAGAACAACTCAGGGTGGTGAAGGATTTTACAGACTTCATTGGAAAATGCAGGGGAGCCCCCTGGTGTAGCTTCTTGATACTGCACTTGGGTGATGCCGCCATCAAGTGGAGAGAGAAGAAACACCTGTTAGTCTCACATCTTGTTCATTCAGGTGTTCCAGCGCCTTTATGTTGTCATGGTGACTAGCCTAGCTAATGCAGAATGCCTGTGACTTGGATGTAATTCAACACAGATTATGAAGAGTCTGTTATTTTCTAGGTGTTAGATTGATGCATAGAGAATTGTCACTTGGAGACATCAAAAGTTAAATGTTACAGAAATGTATGGCTTATAAAGTGCTCTTATGCAAATTATTGGGTTTGATATATCATAGGTACTATTATTCTAACTTACTAACATATAAGGAAACTGAGGCTCAGAAAAGCGGAGATTTTTCCAGCGGTACTTTATTTATTTATTTTTGGTGGTATCAGATCTTAGGTGCAGCGTGCAGGCTCTTCATTGTGGCATATCGGCTTCTCTCAAGTTGTGGCGTGTGGGCTCAGTCATAGCAGCTCCTTGGTTTAATTGCTCACAGCACACGGGATCTTAGTTCCGGGCTCAAATCCTTGTTCCCTGCATTGGAAGGTGGATTCTTAACCACCAGGGAAGTCTCCAGGAATACTTTTTCATAAAGCACTTTAAAATTGAACACTTTGTATTATGTAATACACCCTTGGTCAAGTTCCAGAAATATAAGGGAAATAAGTTCAAGAACCTTACTGTTGGTTGTAAGACAGAAAAAGCAAGAGAATTCCAATAAAACATCTACTTCTGCTTCACTGACTATGCTAAAGCCTTTGTGTGGATCACAACAAACTGGAAAATTCTTAAAGAGATGGGTATACCAGAACACCTTACCTGCCTCCTGAGAAACCTGTATACAGGTCAAGAAGTAACAGTTAGAATTAGGACATGGAAAAATGGACTGGTTCCAAACTGGAGAAGGAATGTATCAAGAGTGTATATTGTTACCTTGCTTATTTGACTTATATACAGAGTATATTGTGAAAATGCCAGGCGGATGAAGCACAAGCTGAAATCAAGATTGCTGGGAGATATATCAATAACCTCAGATATGCAGATGACACCATCCTTATGGCAGAAAGTGAAGAGGAACTAAAGAACCCATTGATGAAGGTGAAAGAGGAGCATGAAGAAGCTGGCTTAAAACTCAACATTGAAAAAACGATCGTGGTATCTGGTCCCATCACTTCATGGCAAATAGATGAGGAAATGATGGAAACAGTGACAGACTTTATTTTCTTGGGCTCCAAAATCACTGCAGATGGTGACTACTGCCATGAAATTAAAAGATGTCTGCTTCTTGGGAGAAAAGCTATGACAAACCTAGACAGCATATTAAAAAGCAGAGACATTGCCGACAAAGGTCCGTATAGTCAAAGCTATGGTTTATCCGGTAGGTATGTATGGATGTGAGAGTTGGACCGTAAAGTAGGTTGAGTGCTGAAGAACTGATGCTTTTGCACTGTGGTGTTGGAGAAAACTCTTGGGAATCCCTCGGATGCAAGGCAATCAAACCAGTCAATCCTAAAGGAAAGCAGTCCTGAATATTCATTGGAAGGACTGATGCTGAAGCTGAAACTCCATACTTTGGCCACCTGATGTGAAGAACTGAATCATTAGAAAAGACTCTGATGCTGGGAAAGATTGAAGGCGGGAGGAGAAGGGGACAACAGAGGATGAGATGGTTGGATGGCATCACCGACTCGATAGACATGAGTTTGAGTAAGCTCCGGGAGTTGGTGATGCAGCTGCAGTCCATGGGGTCTCAGAGTCGGACTCGATTGAGCGATTGAACTGAACTGAGGTCTGAGTGATTTCAATGAGCCCAGAGCTATGCATTTCCCCAAACATAGAAAAGCACACAATTCATTAACTTGAGGTGTCTGGTTTTCTTAATCAACAGTAATTTTTTGAAGTTTCGACTACCTGGTCTTTGTTTCGAAAATTCCTGTACATCCTGGTCCCCCTCTTATTTCTTTGGAGCAGATTCTCTGAGCTGAGATGCTACATCCTGGTCTAAGTCCTCAGTTTTGTCACCAAATGAAACATAATTCTCAAGTTTTAGGTTGTGCATTGTCTTCAGTCTGCAGATTATTACCAGGGTCTGGAGGAAGGGAGAAGAGGGGATTGTTGTTTAATGGGTTAGGATTTTAGATTTATACAATGAAAAATCTCTGGAGATCTGTTTGATGACAATGTGAATTACTTAGCATTATTTATGTAATGTGTTTTTACCACAAGAATTTTTTTTAAATCATCACAGAAAAAACTGTTAAAATTTAGGGAAAAAAAAAGATTCATTGAACTGAAACTAGTCATTCATTGAAACACTGAAAAGAAAATGAAAAGGCGAATCACATACTAGGAGAAACTATTAAATATGTGTATCTGCAGTGGAGGCAGTGATACTCCCTCCAAATTTCCTTTCTACAACTGCCAGGTATTTGGGTTGCTAAAAGCTTGACAGTTAGATCTGCCCCTAGACATTGCCCTTGACCAAAAGAGAAAAATATGTTAAGACGGAAGAGAAGAGGAAAGATAAGGGCATCCAGAGAGAAGGGAGGAAAACTAGGGTTTCGTGGAGACATGGAAATCACGGGAAGAACAAGCATCACAAAAGAGATAGTTTGTTAATTTCTCCTGAGTGATTACCTAAGAGAATGACTAAATATGTCTGTACAATGGCATATCTGATAGCATTATGGAGGTCACTGGTGACAAGAGGAAAGAGCAATTTAGTTACATAATGGGGACAGAAGCCAGACTGTATTGTGTTCACTAGTAGGAGATAAGCAGATAGGCCCAGTAAGTGAAACAGCTCTGAAAAAAATTTGAATGCAAAAGGGAAGAGTGAATTAGGTTAGCACCTGGAGCAGCTATATGGGTTGGATGGCAAAATGTTTAAAAATTCAATTTAATTATTTTTGAATAAGAGTAATAATATTGGGTTGGCCAAAAAGTTTGCTTGGATTTCTCCATAAGATGTTATAAGATCTTTTGGGAAAATCTGAATGAACTTTTTAGCCAACTCAATAAATTACTTGGTTTAAATTTTTTAAATTATACACTGAGTAGTCTTATAGTCTTACTCTAGTTCTCCACAATCCTCTTCCTCTACTCTGATCTTTGTATGTAACCACTATCTATTAGTTTTTTTTTTTTTGATCTTTCCATTATTTCTTTAGGCAGATATAAACACATACTAGTGTAGTGAATGGAGAAGGCAATGGCACCTCACTCCAGTACTCTTGCCTGGAAAATCCCATGGATGGAGGAACCTGGTAGGCTGCAGTCCATGGGGTCCCTAGGAGTCGGACGCAACTGAGCAACTTCACTTTCACTTTTCACTTTCATGCATTGGAGAAGGAAATGGCAACCCACTCCAGTGTTCTTACCTGGAGAATCCCAGGGACGGGGGAGTCTGGTGGGCTGCCGTCTATGGGGTCGCACAGAGTGGGACACGACTGAAGCAACTTAGCAGCAGCAGCAGTAGTGTAATGAATGTGAATGTAATGTAAATGAATAATCCTCTCCTCTTTCTTACACCAAACAGCATAGCTTTGATTTTTTTCACTTAACAATAGATCCTGTGTATCTTTTCAAACTAGTACCTATACAGGGACACAGGTTTTTTCCAACCATTTGCTACTGTAAATGATGTTACATTGGCTAATCTTATACAGTTGAAAGTTTATATGTATTGGTATGTTTTTAGGTTAATATTTCAGAAGTGAGATTTCTGGATTAAAGATTGGAGCATTTTTAATTTTGATGGATAACATCAAATTGCCTTCCATGGGGTTTGTATCATTTTGTTCTGTCAGGCATTATGTGAAAATGCCTGTTTCCCCTAGCTCCAATCACAGAAAATGCTATCCCACCTTTGAGTTTTTTATAATCTCATGAGTGGTCACTGTTATTTTAATATACTTTTATTTTGCATTTATCTTATTATGAAAGCAGTTGAACATGTTTAAAAGCAATTTACATTTTTTTATAATGAACTTTGTCTCTCAAAGAGTCTTATTGCTTATATATTTAACTATTTTTCCTTTGGGTTATGGCCTTTTTCTTCTCAATTTCTCAGAGCTCTTGATACATTAGGGGAGAGGGAGCTTTTAATGACACAAGCGAGAAGAGCAAGTTTAGTAAGAAGAGTTGGGGTATAATATCAAAAGCAAAAATGCAAATATTAGCCTTAAGTAAGAGATAGGATACATTTTGTTGTTGTTCAGTTGATAAGTCAAGTCCGACTCTTCATGATCCCATGAATGGCAGCATGCCAGGCTTCTCTGTTATTCACTGTCTCCTGGAGTTTGCTCAACTCATGTCCATTGAGTTAGTGATGCCATCCAACCACCTTATCCTTTGTTGCCCCATTATGTCGCCCTCAGTCTTTCCCAGAATCAGGGTCTTTTCCAATGAGTCAGCTCTTCACATCAGGTGGCCAAAGTATTGGAGCTTCAGCTTCAACAGTCTTCCAATGCATATTCAGTATTGATTTCCTTTAGGATTGACTGTTTTGATTTCCTTGCAGTCCTAGGGACTCTCAAGAGTCTTCTCCAGCACTGCAGTTCAAAAACATCAATTCTTCGGTGCTCCAGCCTCCTTTATGGTCCAACTCTCACATCCCCCTACGACTTCTGGAAAAACCATAGCTTTGACTATATGGACCTTTGTTGACAAAGTGATGTCTCTGTTTTTAATATGCTATCTAGATTTGTCATAGCTTTTCTTCCAAGGAGCAAGTGTCTTTTAATTTCATGGCTGCAGTCCCCATCCTCAGTGATTTTGGAGCCCAAGAAAAGAAAATCTGTCACTGTTTCTACTTTCCCCCATCTATTTGCCATGAAGTGATGGGGTAAGATGTCATGATCTTGGTTTTTTGAATGTTGAGTTTTAAGTCAGTTTTTTCACTCCTCTTTCACCATCATCAAGAGGCTCTTTTGTTACATTGCAACAAAATTGACAGAGGGAATTGGGTCCACATACAGGTGGATATGAGGATTTTGTGGTAGAGCTTTGAGAGTACCAGATTATCAGCTCTACTTTCACAATTAAATAGCAGGTTAGTTCATCTGCAAGACTTGATAAGGGGCCAAAGATGGAAAGAGATGTTTAGAAGGCTGAGAATGGGATGTTTAATTTAGTGATTTTACAGGCAAAATAGTTTTAAGTGAAAATAATGACCAGGATGTAGTATTGGGACTGTGTGACTGAAGTGACAGGGGTGCAGGTTACTGAAAATAAAATGTTTAGGAGATCAAAAGTCAGGATGTTAGATCATTAGTACTCTCCAGACATGGAAGTCACCTATGGCGGTATCAGGTGTAGGAGTGGAGAGGAAGGTTTATGAGCTGAGTGCCTGAGTCTACAATGACTGAGAGTTAGAATCTAGGATGTCAAAAGATGACAAGCACAAGGAAGACTAGAAGGTGATAAAGCCGAGTGGCATGAACTATGAAAAAGCAGAGATTTTTACAAGTGGATAGAAGAGTAAGTGTGAAAAAGCAACACTAAGAAACAAAGAGAAAAGAGGCTTATGGTCTCATCTAATATACAGAACTACATAGGGTTGTGAAAGAATGGTAAAGAATCTGTCTGCAATGCAGGAGACCTGGGTTCAGTCTCTGGATTGGGAAGATCCCCTGGAGAAGGGAATGGCTACCCACTCCACTATTCTTGCCTGGAGAATTCCGGACAGAAGAGACTGGCAAGCTATAGTCCACGGAGTTGCAAAGAGGTGAACACAACTTAAAGACTAATACTTCTCCCAGGTGGTGGAGTGGTAAAGAATCCACCTGTCAGTGCAGAGACACAAGAGATGCAGGTTCGATCCCTGGGTTGGGAAGATTTCCCTGGAGTAGGAAATGGCAGCCCACTCCAGTATTCTTGCCTGGAAAATTCCATGGACAGAGGAGTCTGGCAGGCTACAGTTCATGGGGTTGCAAAGAGTCAGATATGATTGAGTACACACTAGCCTACATAGGGGTATGGAAGAATAAGCAGGCTTCGCTTCCATGGGCTGTAGTACAATCTGACCCTCAGGAATCTTCTTTATGGATTTTAATATTTTAATAATATAGAAGTTTGAGTTACTATTTAGAACATGAACACTCTTCTACTTACTGACCTGGGGCAGCCACCTTTGAGAGTCATCTTGTAGGAGACATGTTGCCAATGTTAACACCACCTGCAGCTATAGTTTCATTATTTCAGGTTACTGCTGCTGCTGCTGCTGCTGCTGCTGCTAAGTCGCTTTAGTCATGTCCGACTCTGTGCGACCCCATAAGGTGTGTGATATTGCAAACGCCTCTCAGCTTTTACACTGGAGCTTTTCAATGAGACAGAGGCAAAGGGGTTAAGGAGATTGGATGTTTGAAGGAGGAACCCTCACTGAGTGAGAGAAAATTACTAATAGTCCACCATGGGTCAGACCCCATCCTAAGCACTTTATGTGTAAAAAATCATTTAAATCTCACAACCTAGTGAGGTAAGTTGTAATAAACTCACTCTTATTTTTCAGATGAGGAAAACTGAGGAAAAGAGATATTAGATAACTTGCCCTGGTGTGTCACACAATTTGTGACAGAATGGAGGCTCAGCCAGTCCTAGCTCTGGAAGCCATGCTCTTGACCACCCTACCACGCTCTTTCCAGAAAAACTACATCCAGATACTACCTTGGAAATCCCGAAACATGATATGGGTTTTACTTGGCAGCTGTTCTGGAACCTTCCCGTCATCCCTCAAAGAAAATCTCTAAGGGACTTCCCTAGTGGTCTAGTGGTTAAGGCTCTGGGCACCCAATGCACGAGGCCCAGGTTAAATCCCTGGTCAAGGAATTAGATCCCACACGCTGCTATTAAAGACCCCATGTGCTACAGCTAAGACCAGCACAGCCAAATTAATAAATAAAAACATTTACTTATTAAATATTAAAAAAGAAAAGAAAATCTCAAAGAGATGGATTAATCCTGGATTGTGCAAAGAATTAAACTGCAGGGGATGGGGGAAGAGAGAGACAAGAGAATCGGGCTGTACATTATAAAAAACAAAATAGGTTAATGGAAGCAGTGTTTGAATAGGAAGATTTTGAGAAGGAAAACCAGAATAGAGTTGGCCTTTGGATGGCTCCTCTGTCCTTAGTCATTCTCTTAAGCTCATGGTCTGGGACTTTGAGGGAAGCATTCTGGAATAGTGCTGTGAGCTTACCTTCATGTCTCAGTTCTTAAAGTCTAAG
This sequence comes from Aepyceros melampus, assembly GCA_006408695.1. Taxonomy (NCBI): domain Eukaryota; kingdom Metazoa; phylum Chordata; class Mammalia; order Artiodactyla; family Bovidae; genus Aepyceros; species Aepyceros melampus. The sequence goes on along the minus strand of SJXQ01008543.1, from coordinate 7,040 downwards.
AGGTGTGGGAGGTTGTGGGGAAGGGAAAGGAGATGCCTCTTTTCCTGCTGTCTCTGTCTCATAACTGACCTCACAAAACCTCAGATCCACCCAAGTCTTTGGGATCTTTTGAAGAATGTAGAACAAGGAAGTTTCTGATGTATTTCAAACAGCTGTGGAGCCTTTGCTATAACCACAGTAAACCATTATTTATTTATTTATTTATTACTGAGCTGTTCAGGATAGCAAGTCACAAAATAGGACATGCTGTTTGAGCCCATCTTTTTTTTTCTTTTTTAAATTACCTCAACAAAGATGTCTGTATCTGTATACAAAAAAATTTTAGATGTCATATATAACCAATGGTGGTTAAATCTGAGGAGCTATTATAAGTATTTATAAATTTGTTTTTCCATCTATAATTTTATTCTTTTTGACAAAAACATAGCCCATAAAATTTTTAAAATTATAAAAAGTTAATTGCAACATAAATAGTGGCTCATGAAACCATTTAGCAAGATAAGGTCAAGAAAATAAAAAGGGGTCTTCCTGAAAGCTGTGTGTGTCTCAGAGAATAATTAGAAGAATGTGGCCTCTCCACACTATGTCTGCTTTCCCCATGGCAACCAGTCCCTGCAGGGTCACATCAATTGTCAGCAGCCTTAGTCTGACTTTTTCTGATTTTTTTCCATTCATCCCTCTCTTGGAAGATCCGTCTTCACTGTCAGGTCAGGGGGTGTGGGTGGCTCTCCGAGCCTACTTGCACCCCCACCAGTGCTCTGCCGGCACACGGACATTGTGGTACGCTTTCTTGGACTCACTCACACTTAAAACTGCTGGCACCAACCTTGCCACTTCCTGACATGGCAGTTCTGTCATTTACCCTCTGCCTTTTCCCAGTCACCCCTGGCTCCTCTGCTGAACAAAATAATAAACCCCAACGACAGGTTTAATTCTGTCTCTTCTACCTGGTAGGACTGGAGGGTGGCAAAAAAAGAAACAACATCACCTCTCAAAAAAGTGATGTTCCTGAAGCTTACTCCAAAAGGGTTCAGTAACATCCTAGTTGTCTCTCTATTGAGACAGAGATATCTCTGTGTCTGATGAGGTATGATCCTGTAATGAGCTGTAGTTTTACCTTAACCTTTTCTGCTGGGGCTTGACTAGAATACCTCCCCTAGCATTATCCATATGCTGTATGTTCTCAACTTTTGCTTGTCCTTGACTTACTATATGAGCTGAGGGCATGGCCCAGACTCATGATATCTTTCCTTAGGCATTCTACCAAATAGGAGACATTTTATCCCACCAAAACACTAACATCAAATATGTCATGAGAATTTCTTAGATTGTCTCACCAGGGTTCTCAGTTATTTCACCAAGCTTCTGAGTTTGGTAATATGCATATATGCTCATGTCATTTGGTTGTTACTCTTCATGACATTTTTCTCCTGCTAAGAAAGACCAGTTAATCTCTGGATTAACCAGGAAACACCACCAATGCCCCTTAACCAAGACAAATGTCCAACCAGCTGAGATACTAAGAATTAAATGGAATGAGGTTGGATATAAACACTCAATAGTGAAGTCGCTCAGTCGTGTCCGACTCTTTGCGACCCCATGGACTGTAGCCTACCAGGCTCCTCTGTCCATGGGATTTTCCAAGCAATAGTACTGGAGTGGATTGCCATTTCCTTCTCCAAAACACTCAATAGTATTATTTATCTTCTGCTGCTTAGAAGCAGCATGCTGCCTATCCCTGAGACACTATCACTTTTCTAAAAACTGGGAGTGTCATATCCCCAGAAAATACTTTTTGAAGATGTTCAGGTTTTGTTCTCATCTAGAGTTTTGGGACTTCTGTGGTGGTCCAGTGGCTAAGACTCCATGATCCTAGTGCAGGGGGCCCAGATTTGATCCCTGATCAGGGAACTAGTTCCCATGTGCCACACTAGGAGTTCACATGCCACAACTAAGACCCAGCACAGCCAAATAAATAAAATTTTTTTTTTAATATATAGAGCTTCTTAATGAATGGTTAAGTCCATTATTAAAGAAAGTAGTTGGGAAAGAAAGCCTGGGTGTCTTTCAAATATTGGAGGAATTAAAAGCCTGTGTCCCTGGAGAGGTAGATTAACAAAAAGTGGGAAAAGGCCATTAGAAGTGTGGAAATAATAGCTTCCTTAGAGAAATCAGAACAACCCACATGTAGTGCATTGGAAAAATACAGGTAGCTGCACTAAGCCACAGCAGAACCCTCCATACTTGGTGGGTTGGTGATCTGTGGCAAAGTTCCCAATGGCTGAGTGTTCACAACTAAACCGTCTACTTCTGCCTAACGTGATTAATGAAACATGATCTCGTGGCAGAACTCATGGACTAAACGAGACTAGGCCATGAGGCTGTCTGTGGTAGTGATCACACTAGACTGAAGGCTAGAGGTCTCTGTCTTGTTTACCTTGCAACTCAGTAATCTCTGGAATTTGGATAAAATCCAAAGACAGGCAAGAAGAACCATGAAGAATGATTGACATTGAACTTATCCCTCCTCTTGGGATAAGATTTTATTTGACAGAGAAAAACAAAAAATGTCATACTATTGGTACCTGCCATGGAAGTGGGAAAGACTGGAGAAATCTGTTTCCGTGAAGCAATCTGGATGATCCTCATGTTAGTGTTTCAAGTTATAGTCAAACTTCTAACTCAAGTCTTAGTGACAGGGTCCCCAGAAATTTTTACATTCTATCACACATAACATGTATGAAAGTTAATTTACTTAGCTGGACACCTGAAGTTGTCCTCTATTCTTTCTTAGCAGGAATATGTGTGTATATTTATGTATGCAAAATAAAATTAAATACAGTATATAATCTTATATATATACTTTTAAACAATTATTCATTTAAATTTCTCACAAAGGAAAGTTTGAAACAAGGACTTAAGTTTAGGAGGTAAGCAGGAGGGAGAGAATAAGTGAATGAGACAAAGGAAAACTGCTGATAGTGGGAGGTATGAAGAGAGTAACATGGAAATATACATTGCCAAATGTAAAATAGATAGCTAATGGGAATTTGCTGTATGACTCAGGGAACTCAAACTGGGGTTCGGTAATAGCCTAGAGGGGTGGGATGGGGAAGGATGTGGTAGGGATGTTCAAGTAGAAGGGGACATGGGTAAATTATGTCTGATTCATGTTGATGTTTGGTAGAAACCAATGCAGTACATAAAGCAATTATCCTTCAATTAAAAATAAATACTTTTTTTTTAAAAATGAGATAAACTCCTGATAAAAGATGTGTTATTGAGTTATTGCATAGGCGATTGGAATTCAATTCCTCTCTGAACCCTCTAAAGAGCTACACAAAATGGGCCTCAGGATTGTCCTTCTTAAGGATGGAAAGCTAGGGTTTGTTTGTTTTGTTTTCACTGATTCTCATTCTGCATTGAGGCTTGCTCCTCGGAGTGTTTCTGGACTACCCTGTGGAGGGACTACCCTATGCAGCATGTGGGATTGAATCCAGGTCTCCTGCATTGCGAATGAGGAGTCTTAACAACTAGACCACCAGGAAAGTCCTTGGATTTTAGTCTCTTATCCAAGAGATAAGATTTGCAAAAATCTTCTCCTATTATGCATATTGCTTTTCACTTTTTCACTGGTCTACTTTGAAACACAAACATTTTTAATTTAGATGAAATGTAATTAATCTGTTTTTCCTTCAGCTGCTTCTGCTTTTGGTTCCATATTTAAGAAACAATTGCCTAATCAAATATCATAATTTACCCCTATGTTTTCTTCTAAGAGTTTTATACTTTTACTGTTTGGATTTAAATTTTTATTCATTTTAAGTTAATTTTTGTATATGATGTGAGGTATAAGTCCAAATTCACTCTTTAGTATGTGGATATCCTGCTGTCCCTGCACTATTTGTTGAAATATTATTCTTTTGCAATTGAATTGTCTTGGCACCTTTGTTAAAAATCAGCTGTTCATAAAAGCAAGGGTTTATTTATGGATCCCAGTTTTGTTCCATTGATCTGTCTTTCTATCTTTATACCAGTACCACGCTGTCTTGATTAGTGTAACACTGTCTTGAAATTGGGAAGCTTGAGTCCTTTGAATTTATTCTTCTTCAATACAGTTTTGGATTGTTTGGCTATTCTTAGTCCTTTGAATACATAGTCCTTTGAAAATTCCGTACAAATTTTAAGAAAAGCTTGTCAATTTCTGCAAAGAAGTCAGCTGTGATTGTAAATTGTTATTTAATTTTTATTAATAATAAATTACTTGTAACATACCTCATACTGATTATAACATTTTTCAACACGCACTCTGAGAATCATACACATATTTATTATTTTTGTGCATGAGCATTATGAAATTCTATAAAGGTGCTATTCAGAGGGTGGCAGTTGAAATCATAGCAAAAATTTCTAACTTTGTGAAAATATATTTTTTTTATTTTCATGAAGCATAATAATATACATATAAGAGTGACACAACATGAATGTTTTTGCCCTTTTCAAATGTACCATGTGATATTTTTGTTGTAGAGGATAAATGTTAACAAGACGGCAGACAGATTCTTCTTGTTTTTTATTTTTTAGTTAGTTATACAGTGCTGAATAAGATTGTTCAATAAAAGTATTCTCTAAAATAACCTCATTACATTTCTGAACTACTTTGGGATTAATCTGGAAGTTCAATTGAACTCTCAATTTAGTGTAATTACTTTTCCAAAAGATAGTATCTGTGAATCAGATCAAACCAAATATAACACTTCTACAGCATAAAAAAATATACTGAGTACCTCACATAGGTCAAGCCCATCTCTTCATTGTGAAACCCGAGTTTATACTGGTCACTTCCGTCTGACCCAGATAAAGTGTTTCTTAACTGTTGACTGTTGAAATGTGGTTTCCTTACGTCACCATTTACACCTTTCCTCCAGTGCTGCCGCATACAGGGATTAGTTTTCTTTTGTTTCATGTAATGTCTATACTTCATTAGGGACTTCCCGGTGGTGCTAGTGGTAAAGAATCCACCTGCCAATGCAGGAGACGTAATAGACATGGGTTCAATCCCTGGGTCGGGAAGATCCCCTGGAGGAGGGCATGGCAACCCATTCCAGTATTCTTGCCTGGAGGATCCCAAGAACAGAGGGGCCTGGCCGGCTACGGTGCATAGGGTTGCAAAGAGTCTCACATGACTGAAGCAATCTAGCGCACCCACATGCATACTGCATTAGACACAATGGCTTGCTCTCTACTTCATGAACTATGTCCTTTGAACTCTGTCCAGGTGTTATACTATTCTGGATCTCCTACTTCGGAACACTTGGTCTCTGTTTTCCTTAGTACTCCCTACTCTTCTTACCACACACAAGGAACATGCCCTTGGCTACCCTAGTCCTTGCTTAATAATTTCAGAACAATTCTTATCCTGATGTTTTCTCACTGAGGCTCATGCCTCCTCTTGCCTAGAGGGCAGAGCTACTTGAATATCAGATCACCTCAAATATGGTATATTTGGATATGGACTTCCTTTACTCTTTTCAATCAACTTCCTTTCATAATGGTAACAATCATTTCCTTGGGTCACTAGATTTCAGTTCCCAGCCCTTCATTCCCTATATATAGTCAGTTACCATAAAGTCCTGCAGGTATATCTGGAAAGAATTCTCAAACCAATCTATTAGTCTCCATTCCACGTCCACCATTTGTACAATTGCTTATGAAACGTTTTTGTTCATGAGGTCAAGGGCAACCTAGTTAAGAGCTTTAACCTGCAAGAGCTTTGATCTATAAGACATGCACCAGACTAGAAGGCAAAACAGGCTCTAAGAGCTGGGCCAGATAAAATAATTTGTTGATCAGAGTTGAAGGGGAAAGACTAGAGATATCTTCAGGAAAATTGGAAATATAAAGGGAATGTTTTGCCCAAAGATGTGCATAATATAGGACAGAAAAGGTAGAGACCTAGTAGAAGCAGAAGAGATCAAGAAGAAATGGAAAGAATACATGGAAGAACTCTACAAAAAAATCCTAATGAACTGGATAACCACAATGGTGTGGTCAGTCACCCAGAGCCAGATATTCTGGAGTGTGAAGTTAAGTGGGCCTTAGGAAGCACTGCTCAGTAAAGTTGGTATATGTAATGGAATTCCAGTAGAGCTTTTCAAAACCCTAAAAGATGGTGCTATCAAAGTGTTGCACTCAATATGTCAGCAAATCTAGAAGACCCAGCAATGTCCACAGGACTGGAAAAGGTCAATCCTTATTCCAATCCCAAGAAGGGCAGTACTAAAGAATGTTCAAACCATCAGACAATTTCACTCATCTCCCATGCTAGTAAGGTCATGCTTAAAATCTTGCATGCTAGGATTTAGCATTATGTGAACCAAGAACTTCCCAACATCCAAGCTAGGTTTAGAAAAGGCAGAGGAGCCAGAGATCAAATTGTCAACATTCACTGGATCATAGAGAAAGCAAGGAGATTTCAGTAAAACATCTACCCCTGTTTCATTAGCTACCCTAAAGCCTTTGACTGTGGATCACAACAAATGGTGGAAAGCTCTTAAAGAGATGAGAATACCAGACCATCTTACCTGTCTCCTGAGAAACTTGTATGTGGGTCAAGAAACAGCAGTTGGAACCCTGTATGGAACAACTGATTGGTTCAGAATTGAGAAAGGAGTATGATAGGGCTGTCTGCTGTCACCCTGTTTATTTAACCTATACACTGAGCACATGATGAGAAATGCTGTGCTGGAAGAATCACAAGCTGGAATCAAGATAATCAGAAGAAACATCAACAACCTCAGATACGTGAATGATATCATTCTAATGGCAGAAAGTGAAGAGGAACTAGAGAACTTCTTGATGAGGGTGAAAGAAGAGAGTGAAAAAGCCCGCTTAAAACTAAATATTAAAAAAAAAAACTAAGGGATCGGCGCCTAAGATGGTGGAGGAATAGGACAGGGAAACCACTTTCTCCCCCACAAATTCATCAAAAGAACATCTCAACGCTGAATAAAATCTACAGGGCAACTTCTGAATGCTGG
>SJXQ01008542.1:0-24805 GCA_006408695.1 Aepyceros melampus | reverse complement strand
AGGAAACCAAACAAAGTAATGATACAGTTGCATTGTTGTGCATGTTGTCAGTGTCTGAAATAAAACCATTTTGGTGAAAAAAAAAAAGAAGTCAGGATAATGGTACTACTAGAGAGGAGGGAGGGGCTGAACATGAGCAAGAGAGTAACTTCTAGGGCACTGTGTGTGCTCAATCACTCAGTTGTGTCCAACTCTTTGTGGCCCCATGGCTGTAACCCACAAGGCTCATCTGTCCATGGAAATTTCTAGTCAAGAATATTGGAGTGACTGCCACTTCCTACTCCAGTCTAAGGCATTGGTTATGCTCTATTTCTTGATTTGGGTGGTGGTTACATGGGAGTGTCTACTTGTGATAATTCATCAAGTACACACTTATGACTTAGATGTTATACTTCAGTGAGAAGGTTTGTTTGAAAAGCATAAATGGAATAATATGCATGAAAGTGCCCAGCAAACTACCTGCCATTAGTAAGTACTCAATACATGTGTATTATTTACTATTTGCCACTGGACTCACAGTAATCCAAATCCATAGGTGGCACTTTGTTTATGTATTAAGTCTCTAATTAATCACCTACTGAACTATGTGTACAGGGTACAGAATGATGAGCAAAACAGACATAATTCTTGAGAGAGTGTAGAGTCTGATAGAGGAAGAGACTCATTTTAAAAATTAACACAAAACAATGCATAATTACAAACTGCAATGAGTGCTATAAGAAAAAAATCAATAGGGAGAACTAATTTAAATTGAGGGGTCTCTGAGAGAGTGGCATATCTTCATGAGTGATTACTGAATCCTAGGACAGCAAGTCTTCCCCACAAAGCACTTGAAAATGTGTCTATACCAATCAAGGCGCATTACTCTTACTAGTTATTATGGGAAAGGTCAATAAAAATCCACACTTCTTCCTCAAAATACCAGGAAATTATCTAAGAAGTGAGGAAAGTGGAAGTGAAAGAAGCTCAATCGTGTCCAACTCTTTGTGACCCCATGGACTATACAGTCCATGGAATTCTCCGGCCAGAACACTGGAGTGGGTAGCCTTTCCCTTCTCCAGGGGGTCTTCCCAACCCAGGGTTTGAACCCAGGTCTCCTGCATTGCAGGCTGATTCTTTGCCAGCTGAGCCACAAGGGAAGCCCAAAAATACTGGAGTGGGTAGCCTATCCCTTCTCCAGCTGATCTTCCTGACCCAGGAATCAAACCAGAATCTCCTGCATTGCAGGCAGATTCTTTACCAACTGAGCTATCAGGGAAGCTCAAAAGTGAGGAAATGAAGGATGAAGGCAGAAAGGAATGTGGTTAAGAATATGGACTCAGGAGTCAGACTGTGTCCAGGTAACAATCAACCTTAGGTCTGCCACTTACTTACAGTATCTTCTTGGGCAAGTTACTTAACCTCTCCTTGCTTCTGTTTACGCCTCTGTTAAAAATGTTGCATAGGGACTTCCCTAGCGGTCCCAAGGCTAAGACTCTGGGCTCTCAACACAGGGGGCCTAGGTTCAATCCCTGGTCAGGGAACTAGATCCCACATGCCATAACTGAGAGTTGGCATGCTGGAACTAAAGATCCCACATGCTGCAACAGAGACCTGGTACAGCAAAATAAATTTTTTTAAGTTGCATAAAATCTCAGGAAGTTCACCAACTAGTCCTGCACACAGGTTAGGAACTCCTTTCTAGGGATCCCTTACCCTTAGACAAAGAGGTCAGCTCATAGTCTGTAGAAAGGCTGAGTGAGACCCAGCAAAATATGATGACTTTTCCAAGGTCACTTAGCTCCTGTTAGGAAAGGCAGTCTTGGGCACACAGTCTTTCAACCTCCACTCGGCTACACAAGAACAGACCTTGGGCCTTGAAACACTTCATTACCAAGAGATAAAGAGCCCACGAGCCTGTGCTGGACTTATTATCCTGTGTGGGACCATCTTCCCCTGTTTCAGACTCAACGCATACTCCTTGGTTCTGCTTAAGTATGTTCATCATATGATATCTGGCCTGCTGCTATATCTGTCCCCTGCAAGGACAGATACAAGGTTCTTCTTCTGTGGCACAGGAGAGGTACATGTGGACCAAAGGCCCTGTGTCAGCTGCCACTGGTTTCCTGACCTCCCACCTTGAGCTCCTTCCAAATCTCTGATTTTGGCTCCCTAGGCATAGAATCCTGCCTCCTGAGAAATGTGTATGCAGGTCAAGAAAAAGAATTGGACATGGAACAACAGACTGGTTCCAAATTGGGAAAGGGTGTATATTGTCACCCTGCTTATTTAACTTATATGCAGAGTACCTTACGAGAAATGCCAGGCTGGATGAAGCACAAGCTGGAATCAAGGTTGCTGGGAAAAACATCAATAACCTCAGATACGCAGATGATACCACCCTTATGGCAGAAAGCAAAGAACTAAAGAGCCTCTTGATGAAAGTAAAAGAGGAGGGTGAAAAAATTGGTTTAAAACTCAACATTCAGAAAACTAAGATCATAGTATGCCATAGTCCCATCACTTCATGGCAAATAGATAGGAAAACAGTGGAAATTGAGAGACTCTATTTTGGGGGACCAAAATCACTGCAGATGGTGACTGCAGCCAAGAAATTGAAAGACGCTTGCTCCTTGGAAGAAAAGGTATGACCAACCTAAACAGCATATTAAAAAGCAGAGACATTACTTTCCCAAGAAAGGTCCGTCTAGTCAAAGCTACAGTTTTTCCATTAGTCATGTATGGATATGAGAGTTGGACTATAAAGAAAGCTGAGCACCAAAGAACTAATGCTTTGGAACTGTGATGTTGGACAAGACTCTTGAGAGTCCTGTGGACTGCAAGGAGACCAAACCAGTCAATCCTAAAGGAAATCAGTCCTGAATATTCATTGGAAGGACTGATGCTGAGGCTAAAACTCCAATACTTTGGCCCCTTGATGTGAAAAGCTGACTCATTGGAAAAGACCCTGATGCTGGGAAAGACTGAGGGCAGGAGAAGAAGGGGACGACAGAGGATGAAATGGTTGGATGGCATCAAGCTCTGGGAGTTAGTAAAGGACAGGGAAGCCTGGCTTGCTGCATGCCAGGGGTCGCAAAGAGTCAAAGACTGAGCAACTGAACTGATGAGGCACAGAATACATCAGCTTACCTCATTGTTAAATCCCTCAGAGACCATTCAGGTCTGAACCCATAAATCTAAATGGTACACAAATCAAAACATAGAGTAACCTAAAGATTCAGCACCACCCCAAGACACACCGTGCTGAGTCATGACTGCACCTAGGTGCTGCCAGGAATTGAGGATCCACTGAAGGTGTCCAAGCCTTGAATAGTGGTCCGGAACAAAGCCTTCAATAGAGAAGAAGAGCCAGTTTCCCAAAACCAGTCAGAATCACCTTGTAATTAAGTCTAATACCCATTCTACTTGTCCCATTGATCCACGTGAAAGTGCACGCTGCTTTCAGTCACCCTGACACTGATGACAGACTGCAGTAGCTCAAGGATTCTCCTAATTAAGAGAAAAGTGCCCTTACAGACCATCTCCCTGTAGAGATGTGTGGTCTCTATCCAGGTGAGAAGATGGCTTTGACACCTTGTTTTATGGTAACATCATCCTGCCTAGCATCTGCCCTCTGGTTTGTAGAGTATGATGCTCCACCATTCTAAGCATTGCCAAGAACCAACCTGCTGGGCTCATCTAGGACACTCCTACCAGCAGTGATGTTGGCAGATAATTGTGTTATTGTTCAGTCACTCAGTCGTGTCCGACTCTTTGTGACCCCATAGACTGAAGCATGCCAGGCTTCCCTGTTCTTCACTATCTCCCAGAGTTTGTTCAAACTCATGTCCATTGAGTCAGTGATTTCATCTAACCCATCTCATCCTCTGTTGCCCCCTTCTCTTCCTGCTCTCAATCTTTCCCAGCATCATAATCTTTTTCCAATGAATCGGCTCTTCACATCAGGTAGCCAAAGTATTGGAGCTTTAGCTTCAACATCAGTCCTTCCAATGAATATTCAGGGTCGATTTCCTTTAGGATGGACTGGTTGGATCTCCTACAGCCCAAGGGACTCTCAAGAGTCTTCTCCAGCACTACAGTTCAAAAGCTCAATTCTTCAGTGCTCAGCCTTCTTCACGGTCAACTGTGTAAGAAGCACTAATTCCCACTCTTCAGTTAGCACAAATTCTACCCCTGGCCTGAGCTAAATCCCAAGAAGGCCATATAAGGAGGCCACGTTTGTCTATGCTTTAGAATTGCCCTCACTGAGTTATGTTTTAAAGCCACATGCCCAATTTTTTAATACCCATCAAATAATAACTCTCACTCACAATCTCAATTTTGGTCAAAACTGCAAGAAACAGACACGTGGGAAAAAAAATCACTGCTTTGGCTGTCAAAACACAGTTGAAAATTTTGTCCATTTCATCATGAAGTGAACACCTTTATAAGGTCCCACATGAGATGTATTTTTTTTAGAATTTAAATCTAAGAAATGCTTTATTTTCTCATAAAATGACTGACAGTTTTTGACAGTGGATGACAGTTCACCTTACAATCATGAGGACCATATTTTGCAACTGACACCAGAAAGCCTCAAGTATAACAGCAATTGCACTGTTGGTGTCTTTGAATTCTTCCTTTTCATTAGTTCTAATTTTCTACTTTAAAAAATTACTAGTTTATTCTTTATGTGTTTTATTACAAACAGCTTTAAATCTATCTGAGGAAACAGTGGAAACACTGTCAGACTATCTTTTTGGGCTCCAAAATCACTGCAGATGGTGACTGCAGCCATGAAATTAAAAGATGCTTACTCCTTGGAAGGAAAGTTATGACCAACCTAGAGAGCATATTAAAAAGCAGAGACATTACTTTGCCAACAAAGGTCTGTCTAGTCAAGGCTATGGTTTTTCCAGTGGTCATGTATGGATGTGAGAGTTGGACTGTGAAGAAAGCTGAGCGCCAAAGAATTGATGCTTTTGGACTGTGGTGTTGGAGAAGACTCTTGAGAGTCCCTTGGACTGCAAGGAAATCCAACCAGTCCATTCTGAAGGAGATCAGTCCTGGGTGTTCATTGGAAGGACTGATGCTGAAGCTGAATCTCCAGTACTTTGGCCACCTCATGAGAGAGTTGACTCATTGGAAAAGACCCTGATGCTGGGAGAGACTGGGGGCAGGAGGAGAAGGGGACAACAGAAAATGAGATGGCTGGATGGCATTACCAACTCGATGGACATGGGTTTGGGTGGACTCCAGGAGTTGGTGATGGACAGGGAGGCCCAGCGTGCTGTGATTCACGGGGTCGCAAAGAGTCAGACACGACTGAGCAACCGAACTGAACTGAAGAGGCTATACATAAATAAATACACTTAAAAGGGAAGAATAATTTTCTCTCAAAGATTATAAATAGAGAAAAAAGGCATACTCTGGTTTATATACAGTGATACATATTTCCAATTTTACAACCACTCAGTAACAGGAATATGTTTATCAAAACTTAGATTAGGATGGAGGAAGGAAGATCCAAGGACACTGAGACATCAGTCAGAGATGTCACACTGCTTCAAGCAGGAGCCTGAATTTCCCATAAAGGACTCAAATGCAACTTCCAACAGCTAAATCCATTCTGTTCTTAGGGTCAATTTAACCCCACCAGGAGCTGCAATCCTGATCAGTCAGTCAACAAGCAGTTGTTGACTACACACTATGGCTCTGCCTTCAGCAACTTTCAATCCTTTTGTGGAACAAAAGAGTATGGAAAAACAAATGAATAATCAGTGATGGAATCCAACACCATTTCAAGTGTTGAGTCGTTAAGAACAACAAAATTTGACTTCTATACCCAAGAAGCTGACAATATAATTCAGGAGGTAAGATGTACTCAGGAAACAGCTAGAAAACATGCAGTGATGAAGGTCCAGACAAGGCATCATCAGTCAATTTTTGCCAAGTGCCTTAGCACAGACCTGGCTACACACAACACAGACAAGTGGTATAGACATTATTAACAAGGGCAAGATTATGATACTTAAAAGCACTGTCATAGTTAGATTTGCCTCATGTAATCAGAAACCCCTGGCCATATTTTTTCTATTTAACCCCAGATTTTTAGATCTCACATAACACTGGTTTTTACATAATAATGTTTTTATAAGAGGGAAAAAAGAATCAATAATTTATTCACTCAATAAATATCTGCTACACGTGTCTACAACCTAGCAGGCACTTTCTGGGTGTTGGGAATAGAGCAATGAACAAAACAGACCAACTCATGCCCTCACGGAGCCTATATTCTAGGCAGAAAAATAGAAAATAAATAAGCAACTATATAGTATGTTAGATGGGATCGGTGTTAGGGAGAGTAGAGAGCAGAGTCGGGGAGTGGGCAGGAGAAATGAGAGTGTTGTCATAAGCAGGGGGTTAGGGGTGGGAGTTGCAGGAGGTGAGGAAGGGAAGCAGGCTTGGCCACTAGGGGAAAATAATTCCAGTGGAGGAAACAGTACATGCTAAGGCCCTGAGATGGGCTTGCCTTGTGTGTTCAAGGAGAAACAAAGAAGGCAATTTGGCAGGAAGAGGGAACAATACTAGACACAGCAGAAGATGAGGCCAAAGGCAGTGCAGTCTGAATCAATCATATCACCAGGGAATTGTCCCAGGGAGAAAATGGAGTTCAGGCAGAAGGAAAGTCAGCTCATGCTCTCAGGTCAAAGGGAGCACCATCAACAAAGGCTGGGAGGCAGGGAAGAGTGCAGGGAGCATGTGTAGCCCTGAGAGCCTCATGTGTGAAGTCAGGCAGATTCCAGATGCGAAGTGTAAAGTATATAGCTAGTGGTAAGCTGCTGTATAGGACAGGGAGCTCAGCCTGGTGCTCTGTGATGACCTAAAGGGGTGGGATGGAAAGGGTGGGAGGGAGGCTCAAGAGGGAGGGAATATATGTATACATACAGCTGCCCTGGTGGCTCAGATGGTAAAGAATCAGCCTGTAATGCGGGAGAGCTGGGTTCAATCCCTGGGTTGGGAAGTTTCCCCAGGAGGAGGGCATAGCAACCCACTCCAGTATTCTTGCCTGGAAAATATCTTGATTTCTTGGGCTTCCCTGGTAGCTCAGATGGTAAAGAATCTGCCTGCAATGCAAGAGACCCAGGTTCAATCCCTGGGTAGGAAAATTCCCTGAGAAGAAAATGGCAACTCACTCCAGTATTCTTGCCTGGAGAATTCCATGGATGGAGGAGCCTGAGAGGCTACAGTCCATAGGGTTACAAAGAGCCAAACACAACCAAGCAACTAACATGCACACAACCAATTCACTTTGTTGTACAGCAAAAACTAATACAACGTTGTAAAGCAATTATGGTGGTGGTTTAGTCGCTAAATCATGTCCAACTCTTGCAACCCCATGGCCTGCAGCCTGCCAGGCTCCTCTGTCCATGGGATTCTCCAGGCAAGAATACTGGATTATACTCCAAATAAAAAATTAAATTTTAAAAGTTTTCAGATGTGAGTAAACAAGAGAGAAGTTTGAATGGTGGGCAGGGGCCTGTGACGAACACCAGATTCAAGCCTTATTTCTCGGGAGCTTTCCAGAAAGCACGCAGGCAGTAGTAGCAGCCCCAGCAGTCATCTCCACTGGGACCCAAGAGGGACTCCTCTCCAGGCACTGCTTGGGAAAAGAAAAAAAAAAAAGTAGAAAGAATATAGAATGGTTTGATGAAACGACAGAATTCTTCCATATGTATCTGGTGGCACATATTGCCTATAGGAGCAATGAGGGTCCCAAAAATGTTAAGGCTGTTCCTGAAACTTCCACAAAACATCACAAAGGTTTTCCTCTGCTCTCTATAAACCATGAGGGAGAAACTGTGGAAGGTTTCAGAGCCCAAGCTGAGATCAGCTGACTAGGTACTACCACCTCTGAAGGGACAACTCCTTCCGGGAAAGAAGAACACGAGAACACCGAGAGGCATGGACAGTGTGGCATAAGGCAGGTGAAGAGGCAACACAAAGGCTCTTTTCATCACAATGCTTCATTTCTTTGAAGAGAGACTGAATATATGTTAATTCCTTTGGATCAAGCATAAAGCTTCAAGTATTGTCAAAACCCAGGAGAGAACAGTTCAGCTTCCCACTGGGTGAGGAGCAGTGGTTTTGAAACAGAGAATCTGGATCTGTTCCTAACTTTGTAACTAACTCTACTCATTAAAACTCTATATAATCATTTCTCTCAAACAATAAGATTTTAGTTGACTATTCCTCACCAATACACACACACACACACACACACACACACACACAACCGTATAGGTTTGCAGAGACAGAGAGTCAGATCAAACAGAAGATATAGTTTCTGGTTCAGGAAGCATACAATCTGCTTCAGGAGACAAGGCTAAACCATAGGGGGAAATATGTGGAGACCTGTATCCATAAAGATGAACAGGCAAATATATATATATATATATATATATATATATATATATATATCTGAAAGAAAAACACCAAACTGATCACAGTTTTTACCCCTGAGAAGGGAGAAATAGGACCAGGAGGAATGGTACTTTCAAATAAGTCTTAGAATGAATAAGTAATGTTTTAATGTTTTCAAGAATCAAGAATTTATACATTGTATTTAAATAAAAATTACTTTGAGCCTTCCACCATGTGAGGACAGGGCAAGAAAATGGCCATCCAAGAACCAGGAAGCAGGTCCTCACCAGAAACCAAATCTGCCCATTCCTTGATCTTAAGACTCTGCAGTCTCTAGAACTGTCAGAGATAAATTTATGTTGTTTATCAAAAAAATTTACTTTGAGATCTGCAATGACATCAACATGTTTAAACCAAGAGAAAGAAAATCATACCCCTTACTATTTGTTTTAAGATCTTTCACAATCATAGTTTCAGAAATAGGTCCTCAAATATAAGAAGAGTACTAAAAAGCAGAAACATCACTTTGCAAAAGGTCTGTATAATCAAAGCTACGGTTTTTCCAGTAGTCATGTACAGACGCGAGAGTTGGATCATAAAGAAGGCTGAGCACTGAAGAAGTGATGCTTTCACATTGTGGTGCTGGAGAAGACTCTTGAGAGTCCCTTGGCCTGCAAGGAGATCAAACCAGTCAGTCCTAAAAGAAATCAATCTTGAATATTCACTGGAAGGACTGATGTTGAAGCTGAAATTCCAGTACTTTGGCCACCTGATGGAAGAGCTGACTCCTTGGAAAGACCCTAATGCTGGGAAGGACTGAAGGCAAAGGGAGATGGGGGCAACAGAGGATGAGATGGTTAGATAGCATCACCAACTCAGTGGACATGAATTTGAGCAAACTCTGGGGGACAGTGGAGAACAGAGGAGTCTGGTGTGCTATCATCCATGCGGTTGCAAAGTCAGACACGACTTAGCAACTGACCAACTTCATAAGGAAAGTCAGTTAAATGAACCTATTGTTTGGTCACTGAGTTTATGATCTTCTATCAGGAAAGACACAAGGATAAGGATTTTCTGGCTTTTCCATTTTCTGATCAAGAAAAGTTTGACTCAGCTGAGCAAGGGCACATCAGGAATCTCGGCATCCCCCTCATTCTCCAAGTTCATTCCTAATTGTGAACATGTTTGGGGAAGTCTTAAATTCTGTAATTACTGGCCCAAGTGTATTTAAAGGAGCCTCATTTAGATGAAACAAAAGCTTCACATTTCATCATGCCAAACCCCGTATTTAACATAATAACTGGGATCTGTATGAGCTTTTCCTCAGAGGAGCTTAAACCACACCACCATACCGCATTCCCTCAAGCGGCAAGGTACCCTAGGGACACACCCAGGAAGTGATGACCACTTGATCTTGCTGCTGAGCTTCAGAGAGATTTCCTAAGTTGTCGGGCATAGCATAGCAGGCAAGGTTAGAATGGGACCTAGTGTCCCAGGAGGCATTTAGAGATCTCAGTGCCAGGGGGCATGACCATATCACCATAAGGCTGTCACAGAAAGAGCTACGCTTACACCATTGGACCATGGACTCTGGGTCAAAAAATGTCTCCATAGAGGCAGGGTGGGGTAGAATGGGAGGAGCACGGACCCTGGCAGAAAGCAGTCCTGGACTGAAGATCAGCTCCCTTGCTGTGTGACAGGCTGTCTATCCCCCTGGGGCTGGCAGAGTGGGCACTCAGTAAACGTCACTGTCCCTTCTGATAGCAAGAACCAGACATGTCAGTTAACAATGTGCTTTGCTTGTATTTTCCCTGATAAAAATAATAAATTTTTGATCAAGAGGATGAAAGAGAAGACCAACATGAATGGAGATTTGAAATATTCTGGAGCGAATAGGGTGGGAATGGGGAGGTGGAAGAGACAGAAGATAAGAAAGGAAAGGAACAACAACAAAAAAAGACTGAAAGGTTGAAAGGAGGGGAAGCCAAAAGGAAGGCAGAAAAGAGACCATCAGAATATGAGAAAGATGGAGAAAGGAGGAAAGCAAGAAGACTCCAGGCAGGGACTTCCTTGATGGCCCAGTGATTAAGAATCTGCCGCCCACAGTACACTCTTTGACATAAATCACAAGATTCTCTCTGACTCACTTCCTAGATTAATGGAAATAAAAGCAAACATAAACAAAAGGGACTAATAAAACTTAGAGGCTTTAGCACAGCAAACTATAAACAAAATGAAAAGACAACCCTCAGAATGGGAGAAAATAATTGCAAGTGAAGCAACTGGCAAACGGTTACTCTCCAAAATACATAAGCAGTTCATACATCTCAATATTAGAAAAACAAACAATCCAATCAAAAAATGGGCGAAGGCCTAAACAGACATTTCTCTAAAGAAAACATATAGATGGTAAATAAACACATGAAAAGATGCTCAACATCGCTCATTATTAGAGAAATGCAAATCAAAACCAAAATGAAGTATCACCTCAAATTGGTCAGAACGGCCAACATCAAAAAATCTACAAACAATAAGGGCTGGAGAAAAGAGGAAACATTCTTACACTGTTGGTGGGAATGTAAAATGATACACCTCTTATTGAAAACAGTATGGAGATTCCTTTAAAAACTAGGAATAAATCTACCATATGACCCAGCAATCCCACTACTGATTGTTAGTCACTAAGTCATGTCCGACTCTTTGTGACCCCACGGACTGTAGCCAGCCAGGCTTCTCTGTCCATGGAATTCTCCAGCAAGAATATTGGAGTGGGTATTCATTTCCTTCTCTAAAGGATCTTCCTGACGCAGAGACTAAAACTGGGTCTTCCCACGTGGCAGCAGATTCCTTACCCTCTGAACCACCAGGGAAGCCCTGAAGAAACCACAATCCTAAAAGACACACGTATACTATTGTTCATTGCAGCAATGTTTACAATAGGCAGGACACGGAAGCAACTTAGACGTCCATCGACAGATGAATGGATAAAGAAGCGATACATATATATACAGTGGAATATTACTCAGCCATAAAAAGGAACTAGTTTGAGTCAGTTGTAGTGAGATAGATGAACATAGAGCCTCTTAGAGTGAAGCAAGTCAGAAAGAGAAAAAACAAATATAGTATATTAACACATCTGCTGGATCATGGAAAAAGCAAGAGAGTTCCAGAAAAATGTCTATTTCTGCTTTATTGACTATGCCAAAGCCTTTGACTGTGTGGATCACAATAAACTGTGGAAAATTCTGAAACAGATGGGAATACCAGACCACCTGACCTGCCTCTTGAGAAATCTGTATGCAGGCCAGGAAGCAACAGTTAGAACTGGACATGGAATAACAGACTGGTTCCAAATAGGAAAAGGAGTATGTCAAGGCTGTATATTGTCACCCTGCTTATTTAACTTACATGCAGTGTACATCATGAGAAATGCTGGACTGGAGGAAACACAAGCTGGAATCAAGATTGCTGGGAGAAATATCAATAATCTTAGATATGCAGATGACACCACCCTTATGGCAGAAAGTGAAGAGGAGCTAAAAAGCCTCTTGATGAAAGTGAAAGAGGAGAGTGAAAAAGTTGGCTTAAAGCTCAACATTCAGAAAACGAAGATCATGGCATCTGGCTCCATCACTTCATGGGAAATAGATGGGGAAACAGTAGAAACAGTGTCAGACTTTGTTTTTTTGGGCTCCAAAATCACTGCAGATGGTGACTGCAGCCATGAAATTAAAAGGCGCTTACTCCTTGGAAGAAAAGTTATGACCAACCTAGATAGTATATTCAAAAGCAGAGACATTACTTTGCCGACTAAGGTCCGTCTAGTCAAGGCTATGGTAAAAGGCGCTTACTCCTTGGAAGAAAAGTTATGACCAACCTAGATAGTATATTCAAAAGCAGAGACATTACTTTGCCGACTAAGGTCCGTCTAGTCAAGGCTATGGTTTTTCCTGTGGTCATGTATGGATGTGAGAGTTGGACTGTGAAGAAGGCTGAGCGCAGAAGAATTGATGCTTTTGAACTGAGGTGTTGGAGAAGACTCTTGAGGGTCCCTTGGACTGCAAGATTCAACCAGTCCATTCTGAAGGAGATCAACCCTGGGATTTCTTTGGAAGGAATGATGCTAAAACTGAAGCTCCAGTACTTTGGCCACCTTATGCGAAGAGTTGACTCATTGGAAAAGACCCTGATGCTGGGAGGGATTGGGGGCAGGAGGAGAAGGGGACGACCGAGGATGAGATGGCTGGATGGCATCACGGACTCAATGGACGTGAGTGTGAGTGAACTCCGGGAGTTGGTGATGGACAGGGAGGCCTGGCGTGCTGTGATGCATGGGGTCGCAAAGAGTCGGACAGGACTGAGCAACTGAACTGAACTGAACTGAACACATATATATGGAATCTAGAAAAATGGTACTAATGAAACTAGGAGAGAACAGATTTGTGGACACAGCAGGGGAAGATGAGGGTGGAATGAATTGAGAAAGTGGCATTGACATATATACACTACCAAATGTAAAATAGTTAGTGGAAAGTTGCTCAGTAACATAGGGAAACCAGCCCAGCACTCTGTGATGACCTGAAGGGGTAGGATAGAGGGAGGGGAAAGAGGTTCAGGAGGGAAGAATGTATATATATAATTATGACTGATTCTCATTCTTGTAGGACAGCAACCAGTGTGAACTTGTAAAGCCATTTTCCACCAATTAAAAAAATAAAAATTTTTTGAAATAAATAAATAAAAACCTGTCTTCCAATGCATGGAACAGGGTTTTGATCCCTGGTCAGGATACAGCCAATAAATAAATGAATCTGCTTCCCAAAATTTCCATTAAAAAGAGAGAGCGACAACCCCAGGCATAGATAATCCAATGCAGAAGCGAAGGCAGTCAGAGCACACGCAGCAGCACCAGCAGCCCCAAGGCCACACACAAAGCCCAGGGGCAGCACGCCTGGCTGCCGAAGGCTGACTCGCCAAGAGGGTGGGAAGACACGGGCACAAGGCAGTTCCTTCAAAAGCAAGAATTATTTGTATCACTGTTACTAATCACCTCAACAATGGTAACTCACGGCCACAGGAAGCACGCTCAGCAGATCCCTACCCTTTACACACACAGGGTCAGCAGCTTCTCCACAGTCATGTGGGGAACGTGGCCTGTGTGAGGCTGGGGGTTCCAGCCACCCCCTCATCCACCTTCAGTAGCCAGGAAACACCTCAGCCCATACCTGGGAGCCCTCTGAATATGGGCATAATGTGGTTTTCTACACACATTCAAAAATAATGAAATGTTATTATTGAGTCAAGTATCTGGAATGCCTCTTTACAAAAACCTTTTTTGTTTTGCTTTATTTTGCTTTAATCAAAAAGTATACTTTCAGCATTCCCAGAAATAAATTGCCCAGTGTATGCGTGCTTAGTCATTCAGTCAAGTCCGACTCTTTGCGACCCTATGGACTATAGCCTGACAGGCTCCTCTGCCCATGGATTCTCCAGGCAAGAATACTGGAGTGGGTTGTCCTGCCCTCCTGCAGGGGATCTTCTTAATCCAGAGATCAAACCCACATCTCTTTATGTCTCCTGCGTTGGCAGGTGGGTTCTTTACCACTAATGCCACCTGGGAAGTCCCTGAGCCACCAGAGAAGCCCCCAAATTGCCCAGGGCTGCAGGCATATTCACCTGCAAGGAGATCAAACTAGTCCATCCTAAAGGAAATCAGTGCTGAATATTCATTGGAAGGACTGATGCTGAAGCTGAAGCTCCAGTACCTTGGCCACCGACTCATTGGAAAAGACCCTGATGCCTGATGCTGGGAAAGATTGAAAGCAGGAGGATGAGATGGTTGGATGTCATCACCAACTCAATGGACATGAGTTTGAGCAAGCTTGGGAGGTGGTGCTGGACAGGGAAGCCTGGCATGCTGCAGTCCATGGGGTGACAAAGAGTCGAACATAACTGAGCAACTGAACTAAATTGAACAAGCCATATTCAAGGGAAAAGCTGAGTAGAATTGACATTTCATGTTTTTGCTACAGACTTTGTGAAAAAACTCAAAATGTCTTTATTACACACAGCACAGGAAGTCACATAAGTGACTTAAACAAACCAAATTGGAGGTAAAACAATTTGGGTAAAACAATTCATTATGTTACTGTGGGAAACATAACATACAACCTCTTATGTTCTCAGTATGTCCTTCTGTGAAATGGAGATGCAAGTGTCTGCTCTTGGAGCTATTCTCAACATCAGTATAGCTAGCAAAAAAGGAACTATTATGTTTCCTGGAAAATAAATTCACCTGTACTTACTTTAACTGATTTTATAGTCCTTATCAGCCTATCAGATCCACAAGACAGAAGTGTCTTTAATGCAGTCTACCTTGTGGTTGTTGGGCTTTCCAGGTGGCTCAGTAGTAAAGAATCCATCTATCAATGCAGGAGCCGCAGGAAATGCAGGTTCAGTCCCTAGGTTGGAAAGACCCTCTGGAGGAGAAAACGGCAATCCACTCCAGTATTCTTGCCAGGATAACCCTTTGGACAGAGGAGCCTGGTGGGCTACAGTCCATGGGGTCACAAAGAGTTGGGTGTGACTGAGCATACACACACACACACACACACACACACACACATTGCAGCTGTTAAGACTAATGAGGACTAGCTGTTTCTAAGTCTACAAAATTTCTGCAATAAAGATAAGCAGAAATTTTTTTATTGTCATAAAAGATTCTATGACAGTACATCCACCTATACATAATTTCTTTAGAAACTAAGGAGCAATTTGTAAGCTGGTGAAATTGAAAATAGTTTTTAATAATAATGAAAAAAATCCTTCCTTCCAGGCTTAACGATCGTTAAAGTGAATGAGTGAGGTTCTGTGCTCAGTAGTGTCCGACTCTTGGAGACCCCATGACTGTAGCCCGCCAGACTCCTCTGTTCGTGGGATTTTCCAGGCAAGAGTACTGGAGTGGGTTGCCATTTGCTTCTCCAAGTTAAAGTGAATAGAACCTAAAGAAAAGGGTCCCAGGTTTGCAAAATTCCATAAAAGCAGTAAAAGGACAACAGACCACCAATACTGTAGCTCACAGATTCTCTCCTGGGTCCAACATTATGCTGCTATGATCATCAAAAATAAGTGTATTCTCTTTAGTCCACCTTATGCTTTGATGGCAGATGAACACAGAGAGAGGGGTCGTGAGGAGCAGAGTCAGCAGCACAGGGAATGGGCCAGGTGGGAGTTAAGACAGACAGTATTTGTGTTTAATCACCACTTGGCAGCAAGCCTTGAATGTAATCGGACACTTCAGTCTCAACAAAGCCAAATCAAATGCACTGTTGCAAATTGTGCAAGAGACCTTGTTTGGGATTAAAATGGTTCAGATTAAGAATGCATATATTTTATTTCATCAGGAGATGAAGCCACTGATGACTCACAGGGTTTTCCTGGAGACCAGTTCAGCTCATTGACAGTACATTCTAATGAGACTATGGTCACACAATGGGTGTGAGATGGAGCTGTCCCTCAGGGGCCAGGCTGCACAGAGAGAGAATGCAAAACAGGAGTGGTGTTCAAGGAAATGCTGAGATAAAAGGCCTGCTGGAGAAGAAACAGGTGGAATGGGGTTTGGTTGGCCATGAATCAGTCCATTATACACCTGGGGCATTGTCTGCAAAAGACATCTAGCTAAAAGGTGCGATTAAAAACCCCTATATAAGCACTGGGATCCCTAAACCCAGTATCACAAGCTCTCAGCCTGAGTCCTCCATTTCTATTGGCAACTCAGGTAAGTCCTTCAAGAAAAAAATCTATTTCTGTTTTTCTAAGAGTTTCCTTTTCTTGGTACTCTCACATAGACAAACTGTGCTGTTGTAGTTTTGCCTTTCTGGAGAATTCTATGACACTGCCAACAAAGACATGTTCTTATTAGAATGAGGGGACAAAATCTTAGTGTACTCTTCTAAAAAACTAATATTTTAGGAATATTCCTCTACTGTCTTCAAGAAGGGTGACATCTGATGGACAGTAACTATCTTGATCTCCAGTCATTGCTTGGTGCCCACGATTGGGCTTGAATGTGACAACCCTGTATCTCCTCTTCTAGCCACTGCATCCCTTGAGAAAAGAAACTGTTTCTTATTAATCTCACATTTCTAGAACACACCACAGCAGTGGCACAAAAGAAATAGTTAACAAATGCTTGTTGAAATGGTTACTTTATCACTATTGCTATCATAAAATCTTCTGGCTGCCAAAGGACCTCAGAGCTCAGGTAGTCATTGACTCTTGAAGTTGCATCAGAGTCAGCCAGGAACAGTTTAAATGTAGACTCCAGGGCCCCACTACCTACCTACTGAGTCACTATTTTTGGAGGGAAGACCTGGAGTCTTTATGTCTCTAAAGGTCCCCCCTGGTGATGGTTTCTTTTAAATTTGACTGTGTCGGGTCTTAGCTATGGGATCTAGTTCCCTGACCAGGGATCCAACCCCAGTTCCCTGCACTGGGAGTTTGGAGTCACAGCCACTGGACCAGCAGGAAAGTCCCTCCTATTGGTGAATTTAAAGTACACCAAAGTGTAGGAACCACAGACTTAGTCCAAAAAATGCCTTACACTAGGATTTATTCATCTGTTTATATATTCATTCATAGAACATTTATCGAACTTCTACTATATTCTGTGGTTGTTGTTCAGTTGCTAAGTCATATGTGACTCTTTACAACTCCAAGGACTGCAGCACACCAAGCTCTCCTGTCCTTTACTATCTCCTGGAATTTGCTTAGATTCATGTCCATTGAGTCAGTGATGCTATCTAACCATCTCATCTTCTGCTGCCCCCTTCTCCTTTTGCCTTCAATCTTTCCCAGCATCAGGGTCTTTCCCAGTGAGTCAGCTTTTCACATCAGGTGGCCAAAATACTGGAGCTTCAGCTTCAGCATAAGTCTGTCCAGCGAATATTCGGACTGATTTCTTTTAGGATTGAGTGGTTAAATCTCCTTGCTGTCCAAGGGACTTTCAAGACTCTTCTCTAGCACCACAATTCGAAGACATCAAATCTTTAGCACTCAGCCTTATTTGCAGTCCAACTCTCACATCCATACATGACTATTGGAAAAACCATAGCTTTGACTGTATAGACCTCTGTTGGCAAAGTGATGTCTCTGCTTTTTAATACTCTATGTTTGTCGTAGCTTTTCTGCCAAGGAGCAAGCATCTTCTAATTTCACGGCTACAGTCACCGTCTGCAGTGATTTTGTAAGTGAAAGTGTTAGTCAATCAGTGATATCCGACTCTTTACCACCCCATGGACTGTAGCCCACCAGTTTCCTCTGTCTGTAGAATTCTCCAGGCAAGAATACTGGGGTGGGTTGCCATTCCCTTCTACAAGGAATCTTCCTGACCCAGGTATCAAAACTAGGTCTCCTGCATTGCAGGCAGATTCTTTCCCATCTGAGCCATCAGGGAAGCCTAGAAATTTTGGAGCCCAAGAAAATAACTGTCAGTGCCTCCACATTTTCCCCTTCTATCTTCCATGAAGTGATGGGCCTGGACACCATGATCTTAGTTTTTTGAATGTTGAGTTTTAAGCCTCTCTTCTCTAACCCTCATCAAGAGGCTCTTTAGTTCCTCTTCACTTTCTGACATTAGACTGCTATCATGTGCATATCTGAGTTTGTTAATATTTCTCCCAGAAATCTTGATTCCAGCTTGTGATTCATGCAGCCTGGCATTTTGCATGATATACTCCACATATAAGTTAAATAAGCAGAGTGACAGTATACTGCTTTGTACTCCTTTCTCAATTTTGAACCAGTCATTTTTTCCAAGTCTGGTTCTGTTACTTCTTGACAAGCATACAGGTTTCTCAGAAGACAGGTAAGGTAGTCTGGTATTCCCATCTTTTTAAGAATTTTCCAGTTTGTTGTGATCCACATAGTCAAAGGCTTTAGTGTAGTCAATGAAGCCGAAGTGGCTGTTTTTCGAAACTCCCTTGCTTTCTCCATGAGCCAACAAATGTTGGCAATTTGATCTCTGATTCTTCTGACTCTTTGAAACCCAGCTTGTATACCTGGAAGTTCTTGGTCCATGCATTGCTAAAGCCTAGCTTGAAGGATTTTGAGCATTACCTTGCTAGCATATGAAATAAGCCCAGTTGTACCACAGTTTGAAATTCTTTGGCATTGCCCTTCTTTGGTATTGGAATGAAAACTGACCTTTTCCAGTCCTGTGGCCACTGCTGAATTTTCCAAATTTGCTGGCATATTGAGTACAGCACTTCAACAGCATCATCTTTTAGGATTTGAAACTGGAATTCCATCACCTCCCCTAGCTTTGTTTGTAGGAACGCTTTCTAAGGCACACTAGGCTTCACATTCCAGGATGTCTGGCTCTAGGTGAGTGCACAT
The DNA here is from genome assembly GCA_006408695.1 of Aepyceros melampus. Classification (NCBI taxonomy): domain Eukaryota; kingdom Metazoa; phylum Chordata; class Mammalia; order Artiodactyla; family Bovidae; genus Aepyceros; species Aepyceros melampus. Next base: position 6,007 of record SJXQ01008542.1, on the reverse strand, counting down.
ATTGTTCCCTGTCTCCCTTGCCTTTCACTTCTCTTCTTTCCTCAGCTAGTGAAGCCTCCTCAATTTCTTTTTCTTGAGGATGGTTTTGGTCACCACCTCCTGTACAGTGTTATAAACCTCGTCCATACTTCTTCAGGCAATCTGTCTACCAGATCTAATCCCTTGAATCTATTTGTCATTTCCACTGTAAAATCATAAGGGATTTGATTTAGGTCATACCTGAATGATCTGATGATTTTCCCTACTTTCTTCAATTTAAGCCTGAATTTTGCAATAAGGAGCTCATGATCTGAGCCACAATCAGCTCCAAGTCTTGCTTTTGCTGACTCTATAGAGCTTCTCCATCTTTAGCTACAAAGAATATAATCAATCTGATTTCGGTGTTAACCATCTGGTGATGTCCATGTGTAGAGCCATCACTTGTGTTGTTGGAAAAGTGTGTTTGCTATCAACAGTGTGTTCTCTTGACAAAACTCTGCCTCTGCCCTGCTTCATTTTGTACTCCAAGGCCAACCTTGTCTGTTAGTCCAGGTATCTCTTGACTTCCTACTTTTTGTATTCCAATCCCCTATGATGAAAAGGACATCATTTTTTGGTGTAGCTCTAGAAGGTCTAGAAAGTCTTATAGGTCTTTATAGAGCCATTCAACTTCAGCTTCTTCAGCATCAGCGGTTGGGGCACAGATTTGGATTATTGTGATGTTGAATGGTTTGCCTTGGAAACAAATTGAGATCACTCTGTCATTTTTGAGATTACACTCAAGTACTGCATTTCAAACTCTTGCTAACTCTGAGGGCTACTCCATATTTTCTAGGAGATTCTTGCCCATAGTAGTAGATATAACAGTCATCTGAATTAAATTTTCCCGTTCCCATCCATTTTAGTTCAATGATTCCCAAGATGTCGATGCTCACTCTATTTATCTCCTGCTTGACCACATCCAATTTACCTTGGTTCACGGACTTAAAATCCCAGCTTCCTGAGCACTGTTATTCTTTACAGCATCTGACTTTACTTTCACCACCAGACACAGCCACACCTGAGCATCATTTCCACTTTGGCCCAGCCGCTTCATTCTTTCTGGAGCTTTTAGTGATTGTCTTCCACTCTTCCCCAGTGGCATATTAAATACCTTCTGACCTGGGGGCTCATCTTCCATATCTTTTTGCTTTTTCATACTGTTCATGGGGTTCTTGCGGCAAGAATACTGGAATGGTTTTCCATTCCCTCCTCCAATGGACCACATTGTCAAAACAAATAATATGTCCATCTTGGGTGGCCTGGCTAATAGCTTCACTGAGTTACACAAGCCCCTTCACTATGACAAGGCTGTGATGCATGAAGGGGTATATATTCTAGGCACTAAGATAAATATAAAGTAGATATGACATGGTCCTGGTCCTCACAGACCCTAATTTCTAGAGGAGTGAGATAAGAAACAGGAATTAATATACAATGTGATATGTATCATAATAGGATTAAGTACAAAGAAACAGATAATTTAATGTAGATTATTCTCTTGATCTGCTTTTTACTTCCTGGGTCAGGCAGTACAGTGCTGACAGCCCTTCCCATTAGCACTATCCACAGGGCATGGAAGCAGAAGTTGTATGTCCTCATCCAGGTGACTTCTATGCAGTGTATTCATGGCTACAGAGCCAAGGGATCCTGTTCAGTTTCTGTCCTCTTCTGTTTAGGGATCATAATAAAAGCAGTATCACTGCAAGTGAAATATTGGGTTGGCAAAAAAGTTTGTTCAGGTTTTTCTGTAACATCCTATGGAATAATCCAAGTGAACTTTTTGACCAAACCAATACAAACTAAAAATGCCAAATTTAACAAATTCCCAAAGTCAGCTATACATCTGAAATTACAAATAGGTCAGATCTTTACATTGTAATCTGCTTCCAAGATATGGAGGAAGAAGAGATTGTAGCAATTCAAGAATATGAAATAAGTTGGGAATTCTTTATCCTATTCCAGGTGCACTCCAGTTGGCTAAACAAGATGACTCACCGTCTTCTGAGAAGCATCATCAGTATCATTGATGCTTTCCTCTCTAATGCAAAGAGTGATGGAGACGGTCAGAGGCCGAATAAGACAGAACTTAAGAAATTTCTCCAAGAAGAGTTTGGAAATGCTCTGGAGGTAAGGACCATCTACGCTGTTACTTGAGACTGTTTTATTGGATCCAATGGCATTACCCTCTCTTGGTTTTCCTCCTACTGGTCCAGCTATTTCCTCTAAGTATTATTTCAAATTTCTCTTCCTCTGTCCATTACTTAAGGCTTGATGCTCTCTGGGATTCTCATCTCACTTCATGCATTCCCCTCAGTAATTTCATTAACACTCTTTGTTTCAACCACTGTCTGTATGTTGAAGATTTCAGCCACTCCATCAGTTCAGATCTCTCTCCTGAGCTTCAGATACACTGAGCATCTCCCTTGGATATTGCATAAGCATTTAAATTCAACCTTTGCAAAACTCAAGATTTGATCCTGGTCAAACTGGGCAATTTAAAGCAGTTGGATGTATAAGTATGGAGCTCAAAAGAGGGATCTGGTCCAAGGACAAAAATCTGATTATCATTTTCTGATTGATGGTATGAAACCAAAGGAATGCATGATAATGTTAAAAACAGGTAAGAACAATTGTCCACAGCTAAATTCTGAGCAACTCTAATACTTAGAGATGAAGTAGAAAAGGAGAAATGAAAATAGGAAATGGAAAGGGAGGTTAGAGATATAGGAGGAAAACCAGGAGAGTAGGATGGTCATGGAATCCAAGAGAAGAGAATGTTTCTAAAGGAAAAATAAATTATCTGTGCTAATTGAAGCTGAGGGGTCAAATAAAATGTGGGTTGAAAAGTGTCCATTGTGTTTGGCATTAAGGAAGACACTTGGTGTGGTGGTAAATGTGGATGCAAGGATGACATGGACTAAAGGGTGAAATGGAGATATTTGCAGATAGCTTTCATGAAGCTTGGAGATAAATGATAAAAGATAATGGATGGTAGACAGAAAGAGATGTGCAATGTGGTATATAAGATTTTTTAATATGGCAGCTAATAAAGCATACTATTATAGTGTGATAACCAGTGAAGACTAAAATATTTAAAAGTCAAGAGAAAGAGGGATTATGAAAAGCAATTCAGACTTCTAGAAAATAAAAGGAATTAACTCCAGAGTATACATAGATGGATTTGTCTTTGACTGAAACAGGTGAACTTCCTCTATTGTCTTAGGAAAATGATGAGACAGTTCTACTTTAGTGACTTGTACCGACTTTTGAATATGAAAGAGTCTTCAGTAAGAGTTGGAGAAAGAGAGAGGCATCAGTGATAAATATATAATAAATATATAAATCATAATAAATATATATATATTTAAATGTGCTTTTGTAATACATGTTAGGAATAAATACTTTATTCACTGTGATTCCAAATTATGAAACTATACATAATACTGTCATGGAAAATATTATTAAATGAGGTAACTAATAAAAAGAACAAAAAAATAGAAAATAGAATGTTTATGTGTCCCTTAAGAAATTTTCTAGGTAACAAAGAAGGAATAAGAAAAAAAAAATAACAAATGATGAACATACTACCTCTTTTCTTGTTTTTCCTTCTTTTCTTTTTCTTGTTTTCTTGTTTTTTTTTTCTTCTCATAGGAATCAAATAATTCTGAGACAATAGGAAAAATTCTCCAGCAGCTGGATCAAGATGGTGACCAAATAATTGATTTCAGTGAATTAATTTTGCTCATGTTTGCAGTGACAACAGCCTACTATGCACACATTAAACCTCTTCTCTATCCCAAATTAAAAGAAAGAGGCAGAAGATCTGTAATTCAAGAAAAACAAGGAACAGAACTAGAAGGCAAGCAACTGCAAAAAGAACAATTCCAAGAGAGAGATCAGGGTGAAGAGTCCCAGGATGTGGAGAGACATAAAGTGAGAGACCAGAGACCAATGCCCAGTGACGAAAAGAGTCATGGAGCGAGAGACCAAAGCCTAGAATCACAGGATACGGTAAGACACCAAGAGAGAGACCAGATTCCAAAACCAAAGGATGTTGGAAGGGATCAAGTGAGACAACACAGCCCCGATTTCCAGTATAATGCAAGGCAACAAAGTAGGGAGCAGACACCAACACCAAAAGCTGGAGGGCGCCATCAAGAAAGGAGTCAGAACCCAGAACAAAGCGACAGTGGGACACAGACTGGAGAACACAAACCTTCACCCAGAAGAAACGAGACACAAGAAGTTAGTGATCAGACCTCAGCAGCCAGAAATGAGAGAAGACACCCACAGGGAGAACTTAATCCACAAGCCAGAGGCAACAAAGTCCAACAAACCGGAGAACTAAGACCAGAGCTGCAAGAAGATGAAAGACAACAGGTGAGAGCTAAGCTCTCAGCACCAACAGATGAAGAGAGACATTCCGGGAGAGGGTTGAGCTCAGATATTCAAACCAGTGGAAGACAGCAAATTAGAGAACAGAGACCACCTCTGAGAGAGGATGAGGTTCTGAGAGTTAGTGATCAAACTCCAATAGCACAGGAAAACGGGAAATACAAAGTGAGAATTCAGATCCCAGTGACACACAATGATGAGCAACACCAAGTGAGAGACCTGAATCCAGAGCCCAGGATTACGGAGACACACCCTGTTGGGAACCAGAGCCAGAACCTAGAAGTGATGATAAACAACAAGCAAGAGACCTAGGTCCCGAAAACACAAATGATGGGAGAAGTGAACTTAGAGAGCAGAAATCAGCTTCAAGAAATTATGAACAATTCCAACATAGTGACAAAACGGCAACACCAAGAGATGATGAGAGACATCAATTGAGAGACCTGAGCCCCAAACCCAGGAATGATTGGAGACACCAAGTTATGGAGCAAAGACCAGCCCCAACAGAAGATGAAAGACTCCAAGTGAGTAACAAGACTCAAGCATCAAGAGAGGAAGGGAGAACTCAAACTAGGGAGCAGAGACAAGCTGCAAGACAACAAGAGGGACTCCAATCTAGAGACCAGAATTTCATACGAAGGGGTGATGACAGATACCAAGTAAGAGACCTGGGCCAAGAACCCAACGATGAGGGGGAGGACTGTATTCAAGACCAGGGATCAGATCCAACAAAAGACCAGAGACACCGAGTGAAAGATGAACCACCAGCCAAGAGGGAGACTGAGTTACATCAACTGAGACCCTTAAGCCCTGAAGTGGGAAAAGATGGGAGATATGAAGTTAGGACGCAGACATCAGCTCCAAGACAGGATGAAAGATTCCAACATGGAGACCAGATGTTTCTATCAAGAGATGACCACAGAATACAAGGGAGAGGCCTGAGTCCAGAAGGCCAGAATGCTGAGAGACGAGGCAGAAGGGAGCAGAAAGTGGAACCCAGGGGTGATGACAGAAGACAAAATAGGGACAAGAGACGAACTTCAACAGAAGATGACACACGTGGAGTGACAAATCAAACCCTGAAACCAGGGGATGAGACGAGACTCCAAGTAAGAGATGTGAGACCAGAACTTGGAAATGATGAGAGAAGCCAAGACAGGGACATGAGACCAGCTCCAAGACAGGAAGAACAGATCCAACATAGAGACCAGATCCCCTTGTCAAGGGATGATGAGACAAACCCAGTGAGAGACCTGGATCCTGAACCCCAGAATGATGAGAGACACCCCCGTGGGAGCAAAGATCGGAACCCAGGGGTGATGACAGAACAGAAATTAGGGACCAGAGACCAACTTCAACAGAAGATGAGAGACATGGAGTGAGAGACCAAACCCTCAAACCAAGGGATGAGAGGAGCCTCCAAGTAAGAGATGTGAGACCTGAACTTGGAAATGAGCGAAGCCAAGACAGGGAGCAGCGATCGGCTGCAAGACAGGAAGAACAGATCCAACATAGAGACCAGATCCCCTTGTCAAGGGATGATGAGAGAAACCCAGTGAGAGACCTGGGTCCTGAACCCCAGAATGATGAG
>SJXQ01008541.1:59452-93359 GCA_006408695.1 Aepyceros melampus | reverse complement strand
GTAATAGTAGGTTATAAAAATGAAAATTGAAGGAATAATAGAGGATTTAAACTTAAAAAAAATAAAGAATGATAGTAAAATTATATCTAGGACTTTCTCTAGTATTGTTGTAGGCAGTTTGGGGTCAGTTCATTTTCAGATAGTTCCTAGATCTTGCTTATATTTCTCAAGATCTATAGGCCCCTTCCTATGTAGTCAGTACTAACTACAGGGTTTTAATCTATTACACCTGTCACTTCCAAGGAGGTTCCCTCTGTTTTAGCTTCTTCTGTTTCCTGGTGTCTTCAGTGTCTAATTTCTGCCCTGACACAAGGGGGCAGTGGTGGACACTTTTTTAGGCTCACTTGTTCAGTCGTGCAGTGGGGAGGGAGGGATGCAGCAAACAAATAACACTGGCATGTGCTCGCAGTGTCTCAGCCACACTGGATTTGCCCCTGCTCACAGAGTGTTTGCTTTTCCTGTCTACACTGCTTAGGCTCTAGGTTGCTCTGCTGCGAACTGTCTGAGGCCGTCCTTGGGCTGCATGCACCTCCCAGGTCTAAGCCACTCAGGTTCAGGTACTTGGGTAGTCCTCAGAGGCACAGACTTGGTTGGGCCTGCGTTTTGTGCCCTTCCCAGGTCCAAGCAGCTCAGGTGACCAGGTGTTTGGTGAGTGGGGTCGCTGCAACTTATCGCCTCCCCCGTCCCTCCTGCTTGGTTTTCTGGGTGTACAACCAGTGCACCTTGTCAGGCGAATGTTGACCATCCAGAATCCCAAGACATCTTGGTTAGCAATGAAGCCTGCTTCCAGTTTGGTAGATAATGCCTCTCTGGGGCCATCATTGCCCCCTTCTGACTCTGGCTACCCTCGCCTGCCTGTCACCAGAGGGAAATGGGCTGCCCTGCAGCCGGCTAGCTCTGCTCAGTCCTTTGTTCTGTGAGAGGGCCTGGTGATATCTTAGGTTAGGACTTTTTGCATGATAGCTATCCCACAGTCTGGTTTGCTAGCCAAGTTAGTTTCTCAGATTGCCCTCAGGGCATTCGGCCTGGTCCTTACTCTAAGCAATGCAGCCCGTGCCTCCCTGCCCAGCCCCCGCTTGCTAGTGGCAGATGCAGGTGCCTGTGCTGTTTCTCTGATGGGGGAGTTACCATTGGGCACATAATCTGTGGGTTTTAATTATTTATTTATTTTTCCTTCCAGTTATGTTGCCCTCTGTGGTTCCAAGGCTCACCAGACTCATCACTGAGAGTGTTTCCTGGTGTTTGGAAACTTCTCTCTTTTTTAAGACTCCCTTCCTGGTACAGAGCTCCATCCCTACCTCTTTTCTCCCTCTTTTTATCTTTTATATTCTTTCCTGCCTGCTTTCGAAGACAATGGGCTGCTTTTCTGGGCACTTGATGTCGTCTGCCAGCATTCAGAAGTTGTTTTGTGGAATTTACTCAGCTTTCAAATGTTCTTTTGATGAATTTGTTGGGGAGAAAGTGGTCCCTGTCCTATTCCTCTGCCATCTTAGGACTGCCCCCCATTCATATTATTCTACATAGTATTATGTAGTAGATTTCTCTCTCTTTCACTATATAGGTACATAGACACATATAATATTTATATTAGAAATTGAGAGAATTACAAAGAAACTCTGACACAATCATTAGCATTTGAGAGTTTAGCATATTTTAATTACTATACAAGGAACCCAGATCTTTTCTGCTAAAATTCTGACAGAACTCACCTCACTAAAAATTCTTCTACACTGGCACAAAACCTGTCCTATTCCTCTGCCATCTTAGGACTGCCCCCCATTCATATTATTCTACATAGTATTATGTAGTAGATTTCTCTCTCTTTCACTATATAGGTACATAGACACATATAATATTTATATTAGAAATTGAGAGAATTACAAAGAAACTCTGACACAATCATTAGCATTTGAGAGTTTAGCATATTTTAATTACTATACAAGGAACCCAGATCTTTTCTGCTAAAATTCTGACAGAACTCACCTCACTAAAAATTCTTCTACACTGGCACAAATCTAGAATTCTTCAGAAATGCAGCACTCGGTACTGGTTTTGTTTAAGTAAGAAGATAGATCATGAAAGCTCTCAGAAGCTGAAGTGCAAGATTTTATTATATCCAGAAATACCAAGGAAATATGGAAGAAAGGCACTTACATGGGATATACCCAGACACAAAGAAGTTATGAAACAATATGTGGGATACATACAGAGACAAAAATTGTGAAGCAGAACTGAGACTCCTCCCATCAATGTTCTTAGATTTCTGTTTCCTTAGAGAAATCAAACAGTTTTCTTTTGCTAAACATCTTAGTCATAATCAAACACTAGAGATAAATTATTGTTTGTTTGATAATCTATTTTACAAATGTCTAAAGAGAGTTACAACATTAGAACTTTCATATCCAGCAGATTTAAACATGGGTCATGCATGCCTCCTTAGTTGCTCAGTTGTGTCTGACTCTTTGCAACCCCACAGACCTTAGCCCACCAGGCTCCCCTGTCCATGGGATTTCCCAGGCAAGAATCCTGGAGTGAGTTGCCATTTCCTACTCCAGAGGATCTTCCTGACAAAGAAATCAAAACAGACGTCCCTTGAATCTCTCCTGCATTGACAGGTGGATTCTTTTACCACTGCAACAATTAGCAAGCCAAAATGTGGGTCAGTAGATACTAAAGCCGCTTAGTAAGGCTCTTATCTCAAGTGGGAAAGGAAAGTCACCGGCCACTTCTTTTCTGTTCACACAGTAGCAGTGGCAGATCTTTGTTAGAAGCATCTATCACTACCAATACTTGACTGCACTTCCTGGATGAAGAAAAATTAACTGTAATGTTGCCTATAGCTTCAGTAATATGTGATATATTTACATAGCTATTAATAGTTGACATACCAAAAGCATAAAATCATGATTTACATATAATGTCTTCCTGAAGTATTTGGAAGTAAATTTTGCCCTAGTTATCCTCTTGCCTATGACAAAGATCCACTACTTTCATGATTTAATTTCATGATTACACTTGCCTTTCAGAATTATTCACAGAATCACAAGTGATTAGTGAGCTTATAACATCACTGCATATGATGATATGGATTCATATGAATCCTTCAAATTCTGGAAGAGCAGTGAGTTTCTAGAAGGATTGAAGACTTAATAAATACTCTTTCTACATTTCCCTCATATCATACAATAGAAGTAATTTGGAAAATAATCCTGATATGTTAAATAAGTGAAACCAATCAGCAGATAGTATTGTGGGAGCCCACTATCTGATCTGCAAGAATGAGGCCATGAGATGAAAAAGGATCCCAAAGACCTGGTGCACTTAGCTGATGATTTGAGGTCCTCTGAAGGGTGAATAAAGCAGATTGGATTAATTCAAGCTAGGTTGGTGGAGGAGAAATTTGAAGTTTAAGTTTAAAAAAATAATAATAATATGCAGGAGTAAATCAGGGGAGATCAAGGAGGATTTGGCATGAACACCACAATAACCAGCAGGCTTTCATGCTTTTCTGTTACAGACTTCAGTGCTGCTTCTGTGGACATTTTGCATTGTCTAAATGTAAAGGTTAGAGAGGGAATTTAAGGACATCAGAGGGTCCCAATCCAGGGACCAGGAGGCAGAGGGCACATGAGAGGACTGATCATGAGTCAGACATTTTCTTTTCCTGTTACTGGAAATTCCTTGATTGTTTCTCTAGCAGAAATGAATTATATACAAGCTCCCATGTCCTTGCCTTCTTCTTCTTTTTTCCAAAGTTTTATTTATTTATTTGTTTTTGGCTACAATGGGTCTTTGTTGATGTGCTCAGGCTTTCTCTGGCTGCAGCAAGCAGGTGCTGCTCTCTAGTTGTGGTGCGTGGGCTTCTCATTGCAGTGTTTCCTGTTGCTGAGATGTACAGGCTCTATGCCTGCGGGCTTCACCAGCTGTGGCCCATGGGGTTAGTTGCTCCATGGCACGTGGGCTCTTCCTGGATCAGGGGTCGGACCTGCATCCGCTGCACTGGCAGCTGGATTCTTATCCATTGCACCCCCTGGGAAGTCCATCTGAAGCAAAGGCTGGCTCAAGAGTTTGATGAGATCAAGAAACGTGAAGATGTAGAAACAAACAAACAAAAAAGCTAGCTGTTGGGCTGGGGAATTGGTAGCAGTTCGACTATAAATCCACCAGACAGCAGAATCATGAGACTCACAGTTCCTTGAACACTATAAAGGCCTGACACACATTCCTAAGTGTTTTTTACAGAAAGCAGACCCCCACCACATAGAAGTTGCTGACTGTAAGAACACAGACCCTAAACTGATTGAAACCAGAATGTTGATGATGTTTGAAACTTCACCTTGATGCCAACCTATCAGAGAACTGTCTGCAAGCTCATCATGCCCTACTCCTTGCACACTATAAGACTGTTTTTATAGTGTGGTTATATTCTTATATAACCCACTTTAGCCCACTGTGTCTCCCTTTGCTGATAAAACAACAAAAGCTATCTTTTCTATTTCACCCAAAACTCTGTCTCTGCATTTCTATTCAGTATTGGTGAACAGAGGCTGAGTTCTGGCAACAAAAAGTGTACACATTATCGGTCCAGATAAAAAGAAGTCAGAACTATGTTCTTAAATCCGTATCATACCGTTGTAATTTTAAAAGATGAATCGAAGAAATGGGAAAGAAAAACGTGCCATTCCCCTGACTCTTAGTGGCCAATAGAGAGATACAAAGTAATTTAGTAAGTTCTCAACTCTTCTAGAGGATCAACATTTTTCTAGAATGTGCAAGGCTTGACTGTTATGATGAGATGAGCTGATTAGGAAATGAGCTACATAGGAAATGAGAGAACTCTTAATATTGGGGAAAAAGGCCTGGAAAACCTGTTTGACCTCCTATCATCTCAAGTACTATTACAGAAGATAACTCAAATTCCTGAGTGAAGAGTCCCCATCAGGTCAATGCCCTATATCTAGCAGATACCAGAAATATCCTAAGATGTGTCAGAGCAAACAGAAGAGTAATTGCACCAAGAAATGACATACAAGTCCTTGAAATTCCATATTAGATCCTGGAATAGAGGTATATATGTAAGAGCTGTAGTTTCAGAGAAGAAAATGGAAGGGGAAACTATGTTCAGTATAGTAAATAAAAACTTTACCATGGTACATTCCCTGGTNGTCAGAGCAAACAGAAGAGTAATTGCACCAAGAAATGACATACAAGTCCTTGAAATTCCATATTAGATCCTGGAATAGAGGTATATATGTAAGAGCTGTAGTTTCAGAGAAGAAAATGGAAGGGGAAACTATGTTCAGTATAGTAAATAAAAACTTTACCATGGTACATCCCTGGTGGCCTAGTGGCTAAGACTCCATGCTCCCATGCTCACAATGCAGGATACCTGGGTTCAATCCTTGGTCAGGGGATTAGATCTACCCTGCTTCAACTAAGAGTTGGCAAAGATCTTGCATGCCACAACTAAGACTTGTCACAGCCAAATAAATAAATAAATATTAAACAAAAACAAACAATTTACTTCTTATTCTGAAGGGCCAGAACAAAACCTGTCATTGTGTGAGTCTGAGTTGACCAAGTTGATTGATTTATTCACCAAATTATTATCAATTTGACCTGACAGAAGGAGCTAACAGAAGCAGAAGAGACTAAGAAGAGGGGGCTAGAACACACAGAACTGTAAAAAAAAAAAAAAAAGGTCTTAATGACCTGGATATCCACAATGGTGTGGTCACTCACCTAGAGTCAGATTTTGTGGAGGGAGAAGTCAATTGGGCCTTAGGAAGCATTATGACAAGCAAAGCTAGTAGGGGTGATGAAATTCTAGCTGAGCTATTTAAAATAGCTAAGAGATGATGCTGTTAAAGTGTTGCACTCAATATGCCAGCAATTTGGAAAATTCAGCAGTGGTCACAAGACTGAAAAATTTGCTTACATTTCAATCACATATAAAGGCAATGCCAAAAAAAAAGTGTTTAAACTACTGTATAATTTACTCATTTCACATGATAGCAAGATTATGCTCAAAATCCTTCATGGCTTCAATGGTATGTTAACCAAGAACTTCCAGATGTACAAGCTGGCTTTAGAAAAGGCAGAGGAACCAGAGATCATAGAAAAAGCAAGGAACTTCAGAAAAAAAAATCTACTTCTGTTTCATTGACTATGCTAAAGACTTTGACTCTGTGGATCACAATAAACTGGAAATTTTTTAAAGAAATGGGAATACTAGACCACCTTACTTATCTCATGAGAACCCTGTATGCAGGTCAAGGAACAAGAGTTAGAACCAGACATGGAAAAAACAGACTGGTTCCAAATCGGGAAAGGAGTACATCAACGCTGTATATTGTCACCTGCTGATTTAACTTATATGCAAAGTACATCATGCGAAATGTTGGGCTGGATGAAGCACAAGTTGGAACCAAGATTGCCAGAGAAATATCAATAATCTCAGATATGCAGCTGACACCACCCTTTTTATGGCAGAAAATGAAGAAGAGCTAAAGAGACTCTTGATGACAGTGAAAGATTAGAGTCAAGAAGTTGGCTTAAAACTCAACATTCAGAAAACTAAACTCATGGCGTCTGGTCCCATCATTTCATGGAAAATAGATGGGGAAACAGTGGAAACAGTGACAGACTTTATTTTTTGGCTCCAAAATCACTGCAGATGGTGACTGCAGCCATGAAATTAAAAGACACTTTTGCTCCTTGAAAGGAAAGTTATAACAACCTAGACAGCATATTAAAAAGCAGAGACATCAGTTTGCCAACAAAGATCTATCTAGTCAAAGCTATGATTTTTCCAGTAGTCATGGATGGATGTGAGATTTGGACCATAAGGAAAGCTGAGCACCAAAGAATTGATGCTTTTGAACTGTGGTGCTGGAGAAGACTCTTGAGGGTCCCTTGGACTGCAAGGAGATTCGACCAGTCCATCCTAAAGGAGATCAGTCCTGAGTGTTCATTGGAAGGACTGATGTTGATGCTGAAACTCCAATAATTTGGCCACCTGATGCGAAGAACTGACTCACTTGAATAGACCTTGATGCTGGGAAAGATTGACGGCAGGAGAAGGGGACAATACAGGATGAGATGGTTGGATGGCATCACTGACTCAATGGACATGAGTTTGGGTAAACTCTAGGAGTTGGTTTTTCCTGTGGTCATGTATGGATGTGAGAGTTGGACTGTGAAGAAGGCTGAGCGCCGAAGAATTGATGCTTTTGAACTGTGGTGTTGGAGAAGACTCTTGAGAGTCCCTTGGACTGCAAGGAGATCCAACCAGTCCATTCTGAAGGAGATCAACCCGGGGATTTCTTTGGAAGGAATGATGCTAAAACTGAAGCTCCAGTACTTTGGCCACCTCATGCGAAGAGTTGACTCATTGGAAAAGACCCTGATGCTGGCTGGGAGGGATTGGGGACAGGAGGAGAAGGTGACCACAGAGGATGAGATGGCTGCATGGCGTCACGGACTCGATGGACGTGAATCTGAGTGAACTCCGGGAGTTGGTGATGGACAGGGAGGCCTGGCGTGCTGTGATTCATGGGGTCGCAAAGAGTCAGACATGACTGAGCGACTGAACGGAATGGATAACCCCAATCACTGGAATAGTACTAAAACATAGCCATCCTCAATAAATATTCATTTCTCAATAATATTTGATTAATCAATGGATGTCAGGTTACAGAATGGTCTCTAGAAGCTATATGGCTCTGTTCTTAGCCCTATCCAAAATATTAAATTTTACTCAGATGAGGAGAGAGAAAATAAGAGACTTGGTTCCAAGTCCATGTCACAAGTAATTTATTATTATTATTATTATTATTATTATTACCAAAACCATCACCTACTCAACAATAGGTGCATATCTTATTGTAAATACAATAAACCTAAGAGGTAGAATTTATTATCATCTTCATTTTAACATGAGAAAACTGGGCTTGGGAAATTCAACATGCCAACATGAGACAGCAGGTACAGGAAGCTGGGATTAAAAACCCAGATTGTCTCAGTGCAAAGCACATGCTTTTTTATAATAATATGATAATACTTACAAAAACATTGGAAAAAACTACCTAATTTGTAGCTGACAGAAAAGCCAGTATTAGATGAAAAAAACCAAGATTTACAAGAGTTTGACATATTTGAATGGCAGGTCAGAATTCAAAAAACATGCAAAGGCCAGTTTTACAAATCCAGCGCACATGCACAGGGCACCGGGAGGAAGGGGTGGCGGGCACTCATTTGTCTGAAACAGACCAAGAGGCACCAGTTGACCACAAGCGCAAGACAAACCAACATTAAGATGTGGCCATCGAATGAACTACAGTGGTATTAAACTGTATTATTTGAGACTTTTTAAAGCAAAAGGGACCCAGTTCTATTCTGCAGAAGTTAGACTAGGAAAATCACAGTCAAAGTAGGGTATTAAGGCCACTAGAATGGTGAAAATACTGCTATGAACAGAAGGATCAAAGGGCTTGATGAAGCCTGGGAGAAAAGAGACTTGTGGGGATAAAATAACAATTTGCCTATCTGAAAAGGACCATCACAATAAACAGGAGGACCTTCTCTGTTGATCTGATGAAACAGGTTTGACTAAAGATACAAAGTTTACTAATAACGAGATGCCTTCTGAGTTATGAACTGCTGCTCTGTTAGGGGAGACATTCAAGCAGAGGCCATCTGACAACCTGGCCCAGATACTTTAGTCTCTACCTGGTGAGGTATGAAATTTCATTGACTTTCTGTATTACCATTCATTCACCTCCTTCTGCATACAGTGACATTATTTTCTTAACCCCAAACCAAAGAAGACTGGTCCTAAGAAGACTGTGTTTCAAAGACAGTCCTGCAGATATAGTGCCATTGGCTACCAAAATAGTGAGTTCCTCAGTTCAGTTCAGTTCAGTCACTCAGTCGTGTCTGACTCTTTGCGACCCCATGAATCGCAGCACACCAGTCCTCCCTGTCCATCACCAACTCCCGGAGTTCACTCAGATTCACGTCCATCGAGTCCATGACGCCATGCAGCCATCTCATCCTCTCTGGTCACCTTCTCCTCCTGTCCCCAATCCCTCCCAGCCAGCATCGGAGTCTTTTCCAATGAGTCAACTCTTCGCATGAGGTGGCCAAAGTACTGGAGTTTCAGCTTTAGCATCATTCTTTCCAAAGAAATCCCAGGGTTGACCTCCTTCAGAATGGACTGGTTGGATCTCCTTGCAGTCCAAGGGACTCTCAAGAGTCTTCTCCAACACCACAGTTCAAAAGCATCAATTCTTCTGCACTCAGCCTTTTTTACAGTCCAACTCTCACATCCATACATGACCACTGGAAAAACCATAGCCTTGACTAGACGGACCTTTGTTGGCAAAGTAATGTCTCTGCTTTTGAATATACTATCTAGGTTGGTCATAACTATTCTTCCAAGGAGTAAATGTCTTTTAATTTCATGGCTGCAATCACCATCTGCAGTGATTTTGGAGCCCCCCAAAATAGAGTCTGTCACTGTTTCCACTGTATCCCCATCTATTTCCTATGAAGTGATGGGACTGGATCCCATGATCTTAGTTTTCTGAATGTTGAGCTTTAAGCCAACTTTTTCACTCTCCTCTTTCACTTTCATCAAGAGACTTTTTAGTTCCTCTTCACTTTCTGCCATAAGGGTGGTGTCATCTGCATATCTGAGGTTATTGAGATTTCTCCCAGCAATCTTGATTCCAGCTTGTGTTTCTTCCAATCCAGCGTTTCTCATGATGTACTCTGCATATAAGTTAAATAAGCAGGGTGACAATATACAGCCTTGACGTACTCCTTTTCCTATTTGGAACCAGTCTGTTCCATGTCCAGTTCTAACTGTTGCTTCCTGACCTGCACACAGATTTCTCAAGAGGCAGGTCAGGTGGTCGGGTATTCCCATCTCTTGAGGAATTTCCCACAGTTTACTGTGATCCACACAGTCAAAGGCTTTGGCATAGTCAATCAAGCCGAAATAGATGTTTTTCTGGAACTCTCTTGCTTTTTCCATGATCCAGCAGATGTTGGCAATTTGATCTCTGGTTCCTCTGCCTTTTCTAAAACCAGCTTGAACATCAGGGAGTTCACGGTTCACGTATTGCTGAAGCCTGGCTTGGAGAATTTTGAGCATTACTTTACTAACATGTGAGATTAGTGCAATTGTGCGGTAGTTTGAACATTCTTTGGCACTGCCTTTCTTTGGAATTGGAATGAAAACTGACCTTTTCCAGTCCTGTTTCCAGGAGATATCAATGACTGAAACAATGGGGAAAATATCTGAAATGAGGACTTTCCTGGGGAAAGGAATTTGTAGAACCACTCTAGGGCAGGCATTTTCCTCTCCTGGAGTTCACTTCAGTTCAGTTCAGTTGCTCAGTCATGTCCAACTCTTTGCCACCCCATGGACTGCAGCACACCAGGCTTCCCTGTCCATCACCAACACCCAGAGTTCACTCAAACTCATGTCCATTAAGTCAGTGATGCCATCCAGCCATCTCAAGCTCTGTCACCCCCTTCTCCTCCCACCTTCAATCTTTCCCAGCATCAGGGTGCTTTCAAATGAGTCAGTTCTTCACATCAGGTGGCCAAAGTATTGGAGTTTCAGCTTCAGAATCAGTCCTTCCAACCAATATTCAGGACTGATTTCCTTTAGGATGGACTGGTTGGAGCTCCTTGCAGTCCAACGGACTCTCAAGAGTCTTCTCCAACTCCACAGTTCAAAAGCATCAATTCTTCAGTGCTCAGCTTTCTTTATAGTCCAACTCTCACATCCATACATCACTACTGGAAAAACTCCTAGAGTACTCATTTTTCAATCAGATAGGCAGAAACTTTTGGTTAGCATTCACTTGTTTTTTTCTTAGTACAGCAAGTTTTCTTGAACTATGGCCTCTTCTTTCAAAAACTGAGAACAAAAATATAAGTAACTACTTCAGTTCATTTGTATTTAGAAAATCAAGAAGCTCTCAGAAAAGTTTCTTGGAATATAGTAAAAGTCCAAGCCCTCCTATAGAAGCTATGCCAGAAACTAATCCCATCACCATAAAACACAAGACTGTGAGTCACGTGGCAGAGCAGTTCTCCTGGGTTCCCTTACCCTCCTGCTGTCTGCCCAGGCTCCCTTTCCCAATAAAGTCTCTTGCTTTGTCAGCACGTGTATCTCCTCGGACAATTCATTTCGAGTGTCAGACAAAAGCATGCTCTCAGACCCTGCAAGGGGTCCTCCTTCCTGCAATACCAACCCTTCCCTCATGGCATCACTTCTGCCTTTGTGGGGACGCTCTATTCTGTGCAGCTAACCACAGGTGCAAACTATCCTGGTTCCTCCAACCTGGAACAAAGAGCCTCCCAACCAACTCTCCACCTTGGGATTCTTGCTCCAGACGTAGGTGGGGCAAAAGAACTCCCACTCCAACCCTTGGCCAAATCTGGACTCTCTATCTTGGAATTACAATACTATCTTTTAATACCAGATAGCATTCACTGAGCTGGTATCAGCCGTTTCCTATTAGACACAATGTTCTTTTCAATAGACTACTTTGTTTCACACTGACAGTCATTTTTCACCCTGCACGGCAGAATTTCAAAGCCAAGAATCCTGTATTACACAGTAAACAAACAAAATTAGACTCAAAATTGCCTTTTTTGATTTTGATATATTAATCAACTCTTTAGGAAAGCTTCTAAACATTTTCAATTACATCAAAAACAGGCTGGCAACATTTTCCAACTTTAAAAAAAAAACAAACAGGCTTAGTTAAAGGTTTGTTTTCTATCCCACAGATACTGTATATTACATATTTGCAACTATTTCTGTTTTAGGACAGATTGATTAATAGCATCAGCTCTAAAATCCCAGCATGTCCACAGAGGGTAAAAAGTATTTCCATCTGTGATCTTTATTAACCAAGGCAGATATATCTGTTTTGCTGTGTTTGCTTCTTCCTTCAGCAGCAGCCTCAGACAGCTGCACCTCTCAGAGACTATAGGCTTCACTGTTGCCATTAAATGCTAATCGTTGGTCAGGTGCACACTCTAGTGATAGAAGGCAAATAGAGGGTTAAATGAGCCCAGGGCAAAGAAGTCTTGATATGCCGAAGACCTGGCCTCCCTCCTGTACTCGACATCTACCTTGACTGGGGAGGAAAACTGGCATTTGAAATAACAATGAAAACATCCTAAAACAACAAAACAGGAAATACGTATAGTTGACAGGGATAAATAAAAGAAAATGTATACTGGGCAATTATGTGTCTAATAAATTAGATGACAACAATAGCTAAAGTGCTTAAATTATGTCTGTTACTTAAAGAAGTGGAAATCATAGGAAGAATGCTACCAAGACAACTGAAATGTTTACATAGTCTTCCTAAATGTATTCTTTAAGAAAAAAGCTTAAGACTGCTCCTTCTGCTAATTGCCAGTTTTTTCATAACCTTTAAAGGACTATCTTGGTGGTGGTGATTTAGTCACTAAGTCATGTCCGACTCTTGTGACCCCGTGGACTATAGCCCTCCAGGCTCCTCTGTCCATGGGATTCTCCAGGCAAGAATACTAGAGTGGGTTGCCATTTCCTTCTCCAGGGGATCTTCCCAACCCAGGAATCAAACCCAGGTCTTCTGCGTCACAGGCAGACTCTTTACCAACTGAGCTACAAGGGAAGCCTCAGAGGACTATCTTATCTACTAGTTAAAACTTGCAAGTTATCAGGATTTATTGAATAACCGCAGTTTACAGAGTGTGTCACATGCAAGAATACAAAAGAATTAGAATACACTTCTGCTGATAAAGGGGGCCTACATTACAGGGTAGAAACCAGACAAAAATTTTGCAAAATACATAAGAATACTCTGAAATGTGAAAATGAATATAATCTGTTATGTAATTATTTAGGGCCTTATGTGACCCATAAAGCCTTGGGATTTCACCTCCCTTACTGGCTCAGGCGGTAAAGAATCCATCTGCAATGTAGGAGTCCGCCTGCAGGAGAACCGGGTTTGATTCCTGGGTCAGGAAGATCCTCTGGAGAAGGAAATGGCAACCCACTCCAGTATTCTTGCCTGGAAAATCCCATGGACACAGGAGCCTGGTGGGCTACAGTCCATGGGGGTCACAAGAGTCAGACATGACTTAGTGACTAAACCACACCAGTGAAATGAAACACAGAACTTGAAAGCTTTCAGTGCTTGAAGGAGTTTCTCCCAGAGGATGTAGAGGCTATACAGTAATCACTGCTCTGTCCTGTGATTTTTCTCACACACACACACACACACACACACATAAACACACACACGAGTTTTCTTGGCATTCCTTAATACAAATGAGACATACTAAGATTTTCAAAAAGACTTATTTCACTTTGTGTAAGATTCTTGAAAAGCAGTCAAGTTTATGGAGTCCAGCACAACAGCTACCCAAACCCCTTGATCCCAACAAACATTCACATTCTTACTCCCCAAAGGAGCTCAACATGAGGCTGGAGCCTCATGGATGCCATTAAAGACAATTTTCAGGGCCTGTCCCAATATTCTTCCAAATTTGAGATGCCTCTCATCTCCAGCAAAAACTGCACTTTAATTCTTTATAGCAAGATGGGGAGGAAATTTCAGGAGGCCAGAAGATTGAGACTCACATGCTCTTCACTTCCAATCAAATGATACACCAAATAATATCTCAGTATTACTCATACTACTTCCTGAATTCTACTTAAAAGTGAAAGAATTTTAATTATCCAAGGCTGGTTTCTTTAGGGGTTGAATTGGAGGAAGATTTCCCAGAAAGTAGACAGAGTCCTAAAAAAGCTTTTGAACTGTCTATGGACAAAAATTAAAACCCACAGTGACATCCTTTACATCTTCATTTTGCCTTGCATGGGACAGGAAAGAACAATTTCCTCCCAGTCTCTCTCTACAGACATACCAACTAAAATGTACTAGCAAGCAGGTGTTCTCAATTAACAGGCTTTAAGCAGGTATTTCTTAAGCTTTATGCAAATGCTTCTCTTTTTCTTCCTTATTCTAAATATACAGCAGCCTATATACCAGAAAAGGGGATAGGGGTTTTGTTCTTTAATTAAGAACACCGATCATCATCTATTAGTCTATTTAACACCAAGAAAAGAAGCCATACCAAGGGCTCGGGCTCAACCTGGGCACCTTCCTACCGGCCTTTCTGAACAGGCCCATCCACGCAGCTCACTCAGAGTTGGCTTTGCCGAGATGACTGACGAAGTACCCAACGGGACACGTCACCCTTTACTGAGACCCTCTGTCATTGACATTCATGGTCTGGTAACTGACAACAAGCCTCTTGATGAAGCCATATGAAAAGTGACTCCCCCTTTACTATTATAGAAGGGGCATACTACTCAGTCAGTAACTCTACACTGTAAGAGTGTGCGAAGAGACAGTAGCCAAAATGCAGTGTCTTATTCAGTAGTGAAATTAACTGAGAAGAATTTCTTAAAGGTGGTAAGAACTCCCTGTAGACTTGATCATTCTCCAATTAACCAAATGTATTTATTTTATAAGTCTCCTATAAATTTTAACCCTGGTAATTTACATAAATCAATTAATGCCTATGTCTAGTAATCATCCAAAAGAAAAATTAAACATATTGCAATATATGTAAGTTAATTTTTTGTCTCACTCACCACAACATGAATCCTTTCTCACATATGCTCGGTCTTTTCAATCTACAGCTGCTATTGCATGATTCTGTGCTCATGGCTTTTAAAAAAGGAGGAAAGTTAATTTTCAGTTCAGTTCAGTCGCGCAGTCGTGTCCGACTCTTTGCGACCCCATGAATTGCAGCACGCCAGGCTTCCCTGTCCATCACCAACTCCCGGAGTTCACTCAGACTCACGTCCATTGAGTCCGTGATGCCATCCAGCCATCTCATCCTCTGTCGTCCCCTTGTCCTCCCGCCCCCAATCCCTCCCAGCATCAGGGTCTTTTCCAATGAGTCAACTCTTCGCATGAGGTGGCCAAAGTACTGGAGCTTCAGTTATAGCATCATTCCTTCCAAAGAAATCCCAGGGTTGATCTCCTTCAGAATGGACTGGTTGGATCTCCTTGCAGTCCAAGGGACTCTCAAGAGGCTTCTCCAACACCACAGTTCAAAAGCATCAATTCTTCTGCGCTCAGCCTTCTTCACAGTCCAACTCTCACATCCATACATGACCACAGGAAAAACCATAGCCTTGACTAGACGGACCTTAGTCGGCAAAGTAATGTCTCTGCTTTTGAATATACTATCTAGGTTGGTCATAACTTTTCTTCCAAGGAGTAAGCGTCTTTTAATTTCATGGCTGCAGTCACCATCTGCAGTGACTTTGGAGCCCAAAAAAACAAAGTCTGACACTGTTTCTACTGTTTCCCCATCTATTTCCCATGAAGTGATGGGGCCAGATGCCATGATCTTCGTTTTCTGAATGTTGAGCTTTAAGCCAACTTTTCCACTCTCCTCTTTCACTTTCAACAAGAGGCTTTTTAGCTCCTCCTCACTTTCTGCCATAAGGGTGGTGTCATCTGCATATCTGAGTCAGTTCAAAAGCATCAATTCTTCTGCACTCAGCCTTCTTCACAGTCCAACTCTCACATCCATACATGATCACTGGAAAAACCATAGCCTTGACTAGACAGACCTTAGTCGGCAAAGTAATGTCTCTGCTTTTGAATATACTATCTATGTTGGTCATAACTTTTCTTCCAAGGAGTAAGCATCTTTTAATTTCATGGCTGCAGTCACCATCTGCAGTGATTTTGGAGCCCCCAAAAATAAAGTCTGACACTGTTTCTACTGTTTCCCCATCTATATCCCATGAAGTGATGGGGCCAGATGCCATGATCTTCGTTTTCTGAATTGTTGCGCTTTAAGCCAACTTTTTCACTCTCATTTTTCACTTTCATCAAGAGGCTTTTTAGCTCCTCTTCACTTTCTGCCATAAGGGTGGTGTCATCTGCATATCTGAGGTTATTGATATTTCTCCCGGCAATCTTGATTCCAGCTTGTGTTTCTTCCAGTCGAGCATTTCTCATGATGTACTCTGCATAGAAGTTAAATAAGCAGGGTGACAATATACAGCCTTGACGTACTCCTTTTCCTATTTGGAACCAGTCTGTTGTTCCACGTCCAGTTCTAACTGTTGCTTCCTGACCTGCATACAGATTTCTCAAGAGGCAGGTTAGGTGGTCTGGTATTCCCATCTCGCCTTTACAAATTGATAAGTAAAAGAAAACCTAATTTTTAAAAACATGGGCAAAGGATATGAAAAGGAAGTTTAGAATGGTCAAGAAACAAAAGAGAGGATACTAAAAATAGGAGCCATCAAGGAAATGCAAATTAAACTAAAAATGAAATAGCACTTTTTGTTTATTTAAGGCCAAGTTTTAAAAGATACAGCACTGATTGCTGGAGGAGGTTCAGGAAAGTGGTACTATCATATGGGGTGGAAATGTGAGTTTTGGGGACTATAATCTATGACGTCTATTAAAATAAAAATACAGTTCCTCTTTGACCAGCAATCTCACTCCTGAGGGTCTACCCCTTAGTTATTAAACCATGACTGTGTTAAAATATGTATACAAGGACGTTTATAGCAGTGTTGTCTATAAAAGGCAAGAGTTCGAAGCAGTGTGAATGTTCCTCAGTGGGTGAGTGATTGAAAGAATTGAGACACATCTCACTACAGAATATACATGGTACATACAGTTTCTGAAACAATGAATTGGATTGCAGTGGACTTGAAGAAATTTCCAAGAGATATTTTTGAATAAGAAAAGCAAAATACACGCCAGAATATACAACCATATTACTTTCATGTGGAGCAAACAATGACAAAGTCCTTCTATGAATGAAATTTTTTTAAAAAGAAGGAACAACTATCATGTTAAATAAAAAAAAATGAATAAGTAAAAAGGGAAAGAAAGAAAACCTTTTTTGTCCCCACTAATAGTCAAAGGTGTTTATCTGCATCTAGTTTATTTCTGCTGAGAATCTGGATAGATAACAAAACCATGTGAATAAGTCAGAGTTCATTCGCAGGGCATATGCTTGAACTGATCATCATTAATTCAACATTTGCAACTGGCTTAGATTTTTCCTTGGTCCATTCTAATATTTGGAAAGGTTAATCCTGACAGTTTTGCTTAAAGCACACTCCTGACCCGAACCCCTGCTTTCCACCCTACAATGTAAAAAAAAAAAAAAAAAAACTGAAAAGGAAGCTATTAATATTATTTCACCATAAGTAGAAAACTAGATACAGTTAAATAGAAGTAGAAGAAAAAATAAAAAAATAAAATAAAAATAAAGTTATTAAACATCAGCTGCTATTGCCACAAGGCTCGGGCTCAGTCTATAATAAAGGAAAATGAAGTCAT
Source organism: Aepyceros melampus (assembly GCA_006408695.1). Classification (NCBI taxonomy): domain Eukaryota; kingdom Metazoa; phylum Chordata; class Mammalia; order Artiodactyla; family Bovidae; genus Aepyceros; species Aepyceros melampus. The sequence continues at coordinate 75,948 of SJXQ01008541.1, read as the reverse complement.
TGGAGAGGTGTAAAGGCTCAGCAGCACCAAACTAAGACTTTCTATGGTCCAGCATTAAAGACTGAAAAGATAGTTGCAAAGAGTTCTTTCAGTGCTTGCTTTAATGTCGTCTGATACTATGTCTTGTGCCACCTAAAATCCCTGGTGTTATAGCTCCAGCACGTGGGCAAATGCTGATTTAGTCTAATCTTCACTTCCTCAGTTGAAAAATCAACCCCAAGAAAGATGGGTGTCTCATACAAGGTCAACACCTGAAAAGATGTGTGCCTTGTACAAGGTCAAACACCTGGGCAGTAGCATGTCCTTCTATCTCACCAGGCTGGCTCTTCTTGAAGAAGCAGATCCCTCTAGAAATTTCAAAGAAGCAGCAAAATTAAGAGATGACATTCAATTCTCTTCCTTGCTGGTTATGGAAAATAACTCCTTACTCCCTTCCTTTCAGTTACTTAGAAAAATAATCTTGTTGCCACAAAAATTAAAATAGATGTTTAAAGGGTAGCATGGAATATGTAAAGGCTCTTGGAGGAGAAAAATGTTCATCAAGAAACTATTTAAAATGCTTTGTCTTGTTTCTCAGGGCGGGGAAGGAATTTAAGAATAGAACTCACGGAAGCAAGGGTTCCAAATGGAATAGAGCGGTCGGGTAATTACAATGTGATGGGTAATTATGTCTTTTCAGGAAGTGCCTAAATTACAGGGCAAGAGTCAGGTTCCTGCTGCTTCCTCCTGAGAAGAATAATACAGGCCAGAAAAATCAAGGTCTGGCTGGTAGGCATTTGAAACCTGGGCACACCTAGACCATGGCGAGGCAGCTTTGTGTCAGGGGCTCACTGCTGCCCCCTCCTTCCTTTAGCCCCTTGTCTGGGGGTGGAGGGGACCCTGTCTCTGATGCCCACTCCCTTCCCTGACCAATCCCTATAGTGAGGGTGGTGCCCTGCACCGGCCTCCTCTCAGCCTTCTGTTTAGCACTAAGAGATGAAATGGTGAGAAAGTCAACACTGGTGAGGTCATGGAGAAGGGGCAGCCGTAAAATAGCAGATCCTGGTTCCCCTCTCCTCTGCACAAAGGCACCTTTCATTTCCTTGGAAAAATCCATCACGGGCCCTGGTGAAGAAATGGTCTTCCCCAGGACTTCTGTTTACTAGCTCTCGCCTGGGAGGCCAGGCCTGGCTGACACAAATGCCATCTTTTTTAAGCCATACTGACCTCAAACTGGCAGAGTGGAGAAATAAGAGTTTGTGTGAGGGGATCCCACAGGGAAGGTCCATGGAATTTTCCTGCAGCCATTTTGACTACAACTGTAGCAGCTGTTAAACACACAGTTGCTTTGATACAGGGCTGTTTTGACTCAGCCTAAAAGCCAACCATTAAACTTTAGGCCTAAAAATACAGGCCAAGTCCACAGACACCCCATCCAGCTCCTAAGCCTCACCCTTTGGGTGAGTGAGTCAGGAATGGAGTGAGGATTATAAGTCTGTTGGACACATTGATTGATGATTTTAAGAAAGTGTTCTACGCTTAGACGTAACCTATCAAAGTGTCGAGAAATGAGTATCAGAATGGTCCCTCAAAGCATCTCACTTCTCATCCAGCTCCACTCTTGCCCTTCCACAGGGCATTCCCTTTCTCTGTTGATTTTTGTCCCTGCCCCCATTTAAACTCCTCAGCAGCAGGCACCACTTCTTCTGAATAGCAAACAGTAACAGCTGCTTGGTACATGCTTATTTGATTAATGGAATAAAATATGCTGACATTCAGTTGGGTCTTTACGCACATCTCCAGAAGAAAAGATAATAAGTGAGGTAAGGTCTCTAGACCAGTGGTTTCTTCAAACTCTTTGACCATAGTCTATGACAAAAAAATCTAAAGCATTCTCTACTATAACCCAATGTAGTACAACTTCTCTCTCTCCCTCACACACACCCACAAACACACACACTCACATTTAATATTTAAAGTTTGATACAATAAAACTTATACTCACTTTGAAATTTTCTATTCTGTGCCATTTTGTTCTCCTTGGTTTCATTTTCAAAAATGCTTCATCACTCTTCGTTCAGTTGATTTACCTGATAGGTGGTGACCCACAATATGAAAACACCAGTCTTGACCCTAGCTGGACTCGGCTGGACCCACCCCTGGTAGGTCCTGCTCAGCAGGGTACCGCGTCGTGTGTCATTGCTCAGGGCTCACTCACCTCCCTGGAGGTGTGGAAGAAGGAGTTGCACCGTGTGCTTCTGAGCTCATGCTGGCTTTGCATCCTCACTGGCCCCTCTACCTGTGTAGGTAACTAGTGCTCAGTTGACTTTGTGGGATAGGTGGATAGGCTGAGTGTTCTGTGCCAAAAAAGTTTGGGCCTGCTACACCAGTCAGAGTACAGTTGGGAAAAGGGAAACTGCATTGAGTATTTCAACAGATGGGAATTAATATAGGAAATTGCTAACATAGCTGTCGAAGGGGCTGACAAAAAGGTGCCATGAGGTAACTCAGAGATAAAATCAAGCAGTTAAGTGGTTCCTAAGCTGACTCCTTTCCTTGGGCTACAAAATCACTGTGGACAGTGACTCAGGCCATGAAATTATATCAATCCTTGGAAAAAAGCTCCTTGGACAAAAGCTATGACAAGCCTAGACAGTGTATTAAAAAGCAGAGACATCATTTTGCCAACAAAGTTCCATATCATCAAACCTGTGTTTTTTCCAGTAGTCATATATGGATGTGAGAGTTGGACTGTAAAGAAGGCTGAATGCCAAAGAATTGATGCTTTTGAACTGTGGTGCTGGAGAAGACTCTTGAGAGTCCCTTGGACTGCAAGGGGATCAAACCAGTCAGCCCTAAATAAAATCAACCCTGAATATTCCTCAGAAGAACTGATGCTGGAGCTGAAGTTCTAATATTTTGGCCACCTGATGCAAAGAGCCACCTTGTTGGAAAAGACATTGATTCTGGAAAAGATAGAGGGCAGGAGGAGAAGGGTGTGACAGAGGATGAGATGGCTAAATGGCAACATCAACTCAATGGACATGAGTCTGAGCAGCTTCTGGGAGATAGTGAAAGACAGGGAAGTCTGTGTGCTGCAGCTCACGCAGTGGCAAAGAGTTGAACAAGACTGAGTGACTGAACAAGAAAGTTGGCTGAGTGGTTCTTAAGTTGCCTGGTTTGCTGCACGTCCATAGATTTTCCTGGCAGGGGACAATGAGATATAGACAAGTGGATTTACACAGTTTGCTTCAGCAGGTCTCATGAGCTTCATGATTTCATCCATTTCCCTTGTCTTGTAGTCCACATTCTGTCAACTGCTATGGAGTAATAAAGAGAGAGTGACCAAAAAAGGAAAGGAAGGGGAGAGCTTCCTGCAGGGAGAACGGCAGGGAGAGGGCAGAAGGCCACGCTCAGCCACCCAAGGCCCCTTGTCTGTGGCCCCTTCCTTCCTGCTAGGCTACCTCCCCTCTCCTCAGTGCTCATCCTCACTCCCTACATGGTCCTACTTCTCAGTCCTTGATTTTTTAAGCCACTTTATTGAGGTATGATTGACATGTGAAAAGCTGTACATATTTCAAGTATACACCTCGATGAGTTTGGGAATATGTGTACAGCCATGGAACCATCACCACCATCAGGCAATAGTTACATCCATCACCTTACAAGCATTCGTCCTGCCCCCTTTATCATGATTTTTATGTGTATGGTAAGAAGACCTAACATAAGATCTGTTTCCTTACAAAATTCTAAATATACACTGTATATTGTTAGCTATGGGTATTATGCTATCTAGTAGATTTCCAGAATTTATTTATCATGCATACCTGAAACTTTATACTCTTTGACCATAACCTTCCCATTGTCCCATCCTCTCAACCTCTGACAACCACCATTTTACTGTTTCTATGAATTTTACTGTTTTAGATCCTACCTGTAAATGAGCTCATACAGTGTTTGTCTTTCTATATCCAGCTTATTTCACTTAACATGATGACCTCAAAGTACAATGTATTAGTCAGGGTTCTTCAGAGAAACAGAACCAACAGGATATATATACATATATGTATATATATACACATATAATAAGATATTTAGATATGTATAACAGGAGACATACATACATGTAAGATACATTTCATAGATACATATAAGAGGACGTTTATATGGGAATTGGAGCATGTAGTTATGCAGGCCAAAAAGTCCTACAATCTACCATCTTCAAGGTAGGAACTAAGAAAGCCTGTGGTGTAATTCAGTCCAAGTCTGAACAGCTGAGAACCCAGAGGCCACCAAGACCCAAGAACCAGGACTCTGATGTGCAAGGGCAGGAAGAGCTGATGTCTCGGTTCAAGAAGAGACAGCATGTGAGCCCTTCCGTCACCTTTTTTGTTCCAGATGGGCCTTCAGGAGACTGGAATATGACTGTCAACATTGCTGAGGGAAGATCTCTACTCAGTCTAGACAGTCAAATGCTGATCTCTTTTGGAATAACCTTCACGGACATATCCAGAAATAATGTCTTACCAGTTATCCGGGCATTCCTTTAGCCTAACCAAGTTGACACATGAAGTTAACCATTATATCTTCTATATCCTTGTTGCAAATGGGAGAGTTCTTTCCTTTTTAAGGCTAAATAAATTTCTCTTGTATGGATATACCATGTTTCCTCTATCTGTCCATTGGTTGCTGAATACTTAGGTTGTTTCCATATCTTGGCCATTGGGAATCTCAGCCTGACCACCATGATGCGGCTCATGACCCAGACTTTGGACTAGAAAAGTCTTGCCATTACATGTGAAAAACAGAGGAAGAGAGAACTTGGTACCCAAGACCTCTGGATAAGGTCCAAATGTCACAAAGGAGACGTCTAACACCTCAGAGTTGGAAGGGATCTTAATCATCACCTAATTAAAGCCTTCATTTCACAGAGAAGGAGGCTGGACTCAGTGGCTCAGGGACACCCTTAGATCCTCAGGTTTCCCTGGCATACTCTTGCCCACTGTTGCAGAGCTTTCCCTCCCAATCCAGGCTGGCCAGCCCTCTGGCAGCGGGCCCTGTCTAGGGCAGTCATGCCACTGATGTCACCTGCTGTTGCTTCTCTCAGTGTGTCCTTGTACTGTGCGCTCTCTCCTTGTGGGGAAGGATGGTGGCAAGCCCTGGGTTCAAATCTCTGACAGTTACTTGCTGAGTGATCTTGAGCATCATTTCACTTCTCTGAGACCACCCTTCCTTGCTCTGAGAATGAGGATTATTTTTTTAATGGTGTGGTACAGACTAGATGAAATAATATTTATGCCTAAGACACCTATGGCACCATAGAAAGAAGTTAGAAGACTTGGGTTCAGTCTCCTGACTTGCTAGTTGTCTGACCCTGAGAAAAGTTGTCGCCTCTCTGACCTCAGCATCAATTCAGATCAGTTGCTCATTCAAGTCCAATTCTTTGTGACCCCATGAATCACAGCATGCCAGGCCTCCCTGTCCATCACCAACTCCTGGAGTCTACCCAAACACATGTCCATCGAGTTGATGATGCCATCCAACCATCTCATCCACTGTCGTCCCCTCCCCTTCTGTCCCCAATCCTACCCAGGATTAGGGTCTTTTCCAATGAGTCAACTCTTCGCATGAGGTGGCCAAAGTATTGGAGTTTCAGCTTCAGCATCAGTCCTTCCAATGAACACCCAGGACTGATCTCCTTTAGGATGGACTGGTTGGATTTCTTTGCGGTCCAAGGGATGCTCAAGAGTCTTCTCCAACACCACAGTTCAAAAGCATCAACTCTTTAGTGCTCAGCTTTCTTCACAGTCCAACTCTCACATCCATACATGACCACTGGAAAAACCATAGCCTTGACTAGATGGACCTTTTTGGCAAAGCAATGTCTCTGCATTTGAATATGCTATCTAGATTGGTCATAACTTTTCTTCCAAGGAGTAAGCGTCTTTTAATTTCATGGCTGCAGTCACCATCTGCAGTGATTTTGGAGCCCAGAAAAATAAAGTCAGCCACTGTTTCCACTGTTTCCCCATCTATTTCCCATGAAGTGGTGGGACCAGATGCCATGATCTTCATTTTCTGAATGTTGAGCTTTAAGCCAACTTTTTCACTCTCCTCCTTCACTTTCATCAAGAGGTTTTTAAGTTTCTCTTCACTTTCTGCCATAAGGGTGGTGTCATCTGCATATCTGAGGTTATTGATATTGCTCCCAACAATCTTGATTCCAGCCTGTGCTTCTTCCAGTCCAGAGTTTCTCATGATGTACTCTGCATATAAGTTAAATAAGCGAGGTGACAATATACACCCTTGACGTATTCCTTTTCCCATTTGGAACCAGTCTGTTGTTCCATGTCCAGTTCTAACTGTTGCTTCCTGACCTGCATACAGGTTTCTCAAGAGACAGGTCAGATGGTCTGGTATTCCCATCTCTTGAAGAATTTTCCACAGTTGATTGTGATCCACACAGTCAAAGGCTTTGGCATAGTCAATAAAGCAGAAATAGATGTTTTTCTGGAACTCTCTTGCTTTTTCGATGTTCCATTGGATGTTGGCAATTTGATCTCTGGTTCCTCTGCCTTTTCTAAAACCAGCTTGAACATCTGGAAGTTCATGGTTCACGTATTGCTGAAGCCTGGCTTGGAGCATTTTGAGCATTACTTTACTAGCATGTGAGATGAGTGCAATTGTGTGGTAGTTTGTTCTGCATAGAAGTTAAATAAGCAGGGTGACAATATACAGCCTTGACGTATTCCTTTTCCCATTTGGAACCAGTCTGTTGTTCCATGTCCAGTTCTAACTGTTGCTTCCTGACCTGCATACAGGTTTCTCAAGAGACAGGTCAGATGGTCTGGTATTCCCATCTCTTGAAGAATTTTCCACAGTTGATTGTGATCCACACAGTCAAAGGCTTTGGCATAGTCAATAAAGCAGAAATAGATGTTTTTCTGGAACTCGCTTGCTTTTTTGATGTTCCATTGGATGTTGGCAATTTGATCTCTGGTTCCTCTGCCTTTTCTAAAACCAGCTTGAACATCTGGAAGTTCATGGTTCACGTATTGCTGAAGCCTGGCTTGGAGCATTTTGAGCATTACTTTACTAGCATGTGAGATGAGTGCAATTGTGTGGTAGTTTGAGCATTCTTTGGCATTGCCTTTCTTTGGGATTGGAATGAAAACTGACCTTTTCCAGTCCTGTGGCCACTGCTGAGTTTTCCAAATTTGCTGGCATATTGAGTGCAGCACTTTCACAGCATCATCTTTCAGGATTTGAAATAGGTCAATTGGAATTCCATCACCTCCGCTAGCTTTGTTCGTAGTGATCTTTCTAAGGCCCACTTGACTTCACATTCTATGATGTCTGGCTGTATGTGAGTGATCACACCATCATGATTATCTGGGTCATGAAGATCTTTTTTGTACAGTTCTTCTGTGTATCCTTGCCATCCCTTCTTAATATCTTCTGCTTCTGTTAGGTCCATACCATTTCTGTCCTTTATCGAGCCCATCTTTGCATGAAATGTTCCCTTGGTATCTCTAATTTTCTTGAAGAGATCTCTAGTCTTTCCCATTCTATTTCTTTGCATTGATTGCTGAGGAAGGCTTTCTTATCTCTCCTTGATATTCATTGGAACTTTGCATTCAAATGGATATATCTTTCCTTTTCTCCTTTGCTTTTTACTTCTTTTCTTTTCACAGCTATTTGTAAGGCCTCCTTAGACAGCCATTTTGCTTTTTTGCATTTCTTTTCCATGGAGATGATCTTAATTCCTGTCTTCTGTACAATGTCATGAACCTCCATTCATAGTTCATCAGGCACTCTATCAGATCTAGTCTCTTAAATCTATTTCTCACTTCCACTGTATAATCATAAGGGATTTGATTTAGGTCATACCTGAATGGTCTAGTGGTTTCCCTTACTTTCTTCAATTTAAGTCTGAATTTGGCACTGATCTCTAAAATGGGAATAATAATCTCTCTCAAAACCAATTGTTGTGCAGAAGCTTTTAATTTTAATTAGATCCCATTTGTTTATTTTTGCTTTTATTTCCAGTATTCTGGGAGATGGATCATAGAGGATCCTGCTGTGATTTATGTCAGAGAGTTTTAAAATTAAAAGCTTCTGCACAACAAAGGAAAGTATAAGCAAGGTGAAAAGACAGCCTTCTGAATGGGAGAAAATAATAGCAAATGAAGCAACTGACAAACAACTAATCTCAAAAATATACAAGCAGCTTATGCAGCTCAACTCCAGAAAAATAAATGACCCAATCAAAAAATGGGCCAAAGAACTAAATAGACATTTCTCCAAAGAAGACATACAGATGGCTAACAAACACATGAAAGATGCTCAACATCACTCATTATCAGAGAAATGCAAATCAAAACCACAATGAGGTACCATTTCACACCAGTCAGAATGGCTGCGATCCAAAAGTCAACAAGCAATAAATGCTGGAGAGGGTGTGGAGAAAAGGGAACCCTCTTACACTGTTGGTGGGAATGCAAATTAGTACAGCCACTATGGAGAACAGTGTGGAGATTCCTTAAAAAATTGCAAATAGAACTGCCTTATGATCCAGCGATCCCACTGCTGGGCATACACACCAAGGAAACCAGAATTGAAAGAGACACGTGTACCCCAATGTTCATTGCGGCACTGTTTATAATAGCCAGGACATGGAAGCAACCTAGATGTCCATCAGCAGATGAATGGATAAGAAAGCTGTGGTACATATACACAATGGAGTATTACTCAGCTATTAAAAAGAATACATTTGAATCAGTTCTAATGAGGTGGATGACGCTGGAGCCGATTATACAGAGTGAAGTAAGCCAGAAAGAAAAACACCAATACAGTATACTTACACATATATATGGAATTTAGAATGATGGTAATGATAAACCTGTACGCAAGACAGCAAAAGAGACACAGATGTATAGAACGGCCTTTTGGACTCTGTGGGAGAGGGAGAGGGTGGGATGATTTGGGAGTGTAACATGTATGATATCATAAGTGAAATGAATCGCCAGTCTAGGTTCAATACAGGATGCAGGATGCCTGGGACTGATGCACGGGGATAATCCAGAGAGATGGTGTGGGGCGGGGGGGGGGAGGTAGGGGTCGGGATTGGGAATTCATGTACACTCGTGGCTGATTCATGTCAATGTATAGCAAAACGAATTCAGTATTTTAAAGCAAAACAAACTAAAAAAATAAAAATTAATTTTAAAAAAATGAAAAAAGAAAGTGTTGATTTTAATTCCTCCATTCATTGAGCAAATATTTATTAAACTATAAACTACTATGTGCCAAATTTCATTCTAGATGCTAGGAAAGAAGCAGTGATTAAGACCTACAGAACTTTCATGGAATTTGTATTCTATTGGGAGACACAAAAGCAAGTGAATAGATGCACACATAATCTAATATTCTGAAGTGAAAAGTACTATGAAAAATGAGTGTGTAAGAGAGATTGTAGGAAGGCAGTTGGTAAATTGTTGTTTAGTCACTGAGTCATGTCTAACTCTTTGTGACACCACGACTGTAGCCCATCAGGTCCCTCTGACCGTGGGATTTTCCAGGAAAAAATACTGGAGTGGGTTACCATTTCCTTCTCCAGGCGCTCTTCCCAACCCAGAGACTGAACCTAGGTTTCCTGCATTGCAGGCATATTCTTTACCACCGAGCCACCAGAGAAGCCCTACTTGGTAAATTATAGAACACCAAATAATTGCCTGGCATTTAGTAAGTGCTCAATAAATGCTAAATTCCTTCTTGTCTTCATTTCTTATTTCTACCTTCTGTAGTCATTTCCACACCCACTGTTATTCTCAGGATGCCCAGAATCCCACTCTGAGCATCCTCACCATTTCTACCCACCATCCACCCAGCCACGTTATATTTCTTCTCACACTCCACCTCTTGCAGCCCCTGGACCAGGCACTGGGCACTCAGTGACAGCAGGACATCAGTGACATAGGAGTCCGGTGCACAGCAGCAGAAAGGCAAGGAGCCAGAGGCACAGGATGTAGCCTGGAGCATTGCCCTCTGTGCTGCACAGCTGCTTATGCCCTGGGGACTTGCTCTTTTAGGACTGGGAGATCTTTATGGACAAGTTTTCAGTTTAGTGATGAAGAGATTCTCTGAAAATACCACAGTGATCATCAAGGATCAAGACTGTCTCTTCTAAATTTATTTGTAATAATGAAGTTTAACATCATCAATTAATTGATCTTATTCACCAAAGAGTGTAAAAAGCAATTCCAAAATATAGAGCAAAAACAAGGGAAAAAACTTAAAATAATTTTTTAAATGAAAAAAGGCAAGGAAAGGAAATTCAAAAAGTCCATCATGTGTTTTTTTTTTTTCATTTATAAATACACACTTGTCCCCTTTCACTCTCTGCCTTTGTTATGATTAGCTCCAGGTGTGAGGTGCTTATCTATTCTGCAGGGAGAGTTCAAGGTCAGGAAGGTTCTTGATTAGTTTTGTTCGGGGTTTCAGAAGGACAGTTCACCTTTTTTGGGAGAGAAGAGTTTAAAACAATCTTCTTTCCATGGCAAAGCCTCTCTTTTGCCCTTCTCTTCCTTCTAGAGTCGCCATCTGAAGCCCTTTCTCTGAGGCAGGCACCTACATTTCATCTCTGAGCAAGGCTAGATGCCAGCACCTGAGGCCACACAGAGATCCTCTCTCAGGGAGACATATTAGATCCAGCTCAGGCTTTCACCACTAATATGACTAGTATGACCAGGCCTCAGTTTCCCCTCATATAAAATGAGGGAGCAGGCATATATCAGCCTCCCCCAACTGTTATCCACTAACAGCAGGCCCATGAGATGCTCTGGGGACAGCAGCATATTGGACCATAAGCTCTTGAGCCTCTCCCGCCTGCAGGAGCCCCTGGGGAGGCCTGCAGCTGAAGGTCAGCTCTCACTGCAACCAGCCCAGCCACCCACCCACTTGGCTGGGACTAGAGCCCTTTCCTGCCAGGTGCCTGCAGGCTGCCTTCTGGGAAGAACCGGCGGTGGGTTTCTAGCGGCCAGTCAGAGCACAGGGCTGTGAGGCTCTGGGTCCCCTCCCTGACCTGTGGCCTGTGGTCATGTCCTGCCTCCCGGAGCTGCTTCAGCTGCAGTGGGCCTGATTCTCCGCAAGCTGGTGGTTAAGGGCAGGACCCACTGGGCGCACAGCCACAGCCGTGAGCAAGCGGGGCTTCACTGCTGCAGCCCCAGACAGGCTGCCTCATCCTGCCCCTCCTCACACCCTCCCTCAGTTTTTCCCAGATTCCCCGGGGCAAGTGAGACTCATGGTGATGCTCAGGATAAACCGTGGAAGGGCAGGTCAGCTTTGCCGGGTGGGGCCCACATCAGGGTCACCAGCAGGCTTTGAGAAGTGGAAGAGAGACACGGCTGCAGCGCAGCCGAGTTAGTTTGGTTCCCTTCCCATTCTTCTTGGTTCCAGAAAGAGGTGACAAATGAACCATCCTTGATGAAGGAGAGGGAAAGCAGTGCACAATGACCCTGGGATTGAGGCCGAGGTGGCCAAGGTCAGGCAGGGGGAGCTGGTGACCTCAGCCTGTGCGGGGTCGACCAGGAGTCCAGCTGGCACGGCCGCAGGAGCTGGTGGGAGGTCTGGCTGGAGTGTAAGACTGAGTCATCCTGGGACGGCGGAATCCAGGGGAGTCACCCCTGTGAGTGATGATCACCTTGAGGAAGGACGTCACGGATGTATGTGTCTGGAAGGTGAGTCAGGGACCCACAGAACAGAGGTCTCAGCAGTCCTGGGAATGGCTTCCTCTGTTGCCTTGTTCTGATGTGTTTTCTCTCCTGAGTGACTTCAAAGGAATGAAAGCTTCACAAGTGATGTTTCTACAGCAAAATGAGCGGGTGTGCATCAGCACTCGGAAATTGTGCAATTAGAGGTTGATAACGCTCCTCTCCCTCCCTTCCTCCTTGCTTCCATCATGTCTGTATGCATCGTTTAGATATTTACTAAACAGCTACCACATGCAGGCATGTGACTGGGAACAGAGAGACGATCGAGACACGAATGGTCCCTGCTCTCACATGCCCTGTGCCTAGTGCAGGAGAAGGACATGAAACAATCCCAGATAATCACCAACTACCTGGACCTAGTCTGGGGGCTCTGAATGCCTCTAATAGGGGCCTTGGCAGACCTGGAGGGCCAGGGAGGACAGCAAACTGAGGAGGAGACTGAAAGGGAGGAACATTCCCGAGAAGTGTGCTCCAAGCAGAGGGGCAGAGAAAGTGGAGGCTTTGAGAAACAGTGTGGTCAGTGGACCTGAGAGAGGGGAGTGACGGCAGGGGCAGGAGTCAGGCCAGGCAGGGCCTGGGGTTGCGCAGAGGATCCTAAGAGCAATTCTCAGGTAGGAGAGGGCAGAGGGTGTGTCCCCAGTGGCTCTGCAGGGTGGCTTGAGATCCTGCTGATGGACTCTTCTGACCCCACCAACAGTCATACAGGTGGAAGGGTGTGAGCTCACAATCAGGGAGAGGCTCAGGACTGGGTGTTCTGCTCCATGAAGCTGGCTTCCAGGTGTCATCCTGCCCAGACCCACCGTGGGTGATTGTGGGCAGATGCTTCAGTCCCCCTTACTGTAAAGTGGCTTGAGTATGACTTGGATCAGTGTGTTGAATTTCTAAGGATAAATGATTGCAGGAGGCAGGGGGAAGACTTGTGCTCTTTCAGTGGAGAGTCTAGACCCAGACAGAGGATACTGACAGCCCTGCTCCAGCCAGCAAACTCTGGGGTCAGAGACCATAGCTGTCTCTTCCTCGGGAGGTGGTGCCTTACTCCAGGAATTGGAGAAATCCCAAGGAAGAACCAAGTAGTTCCCAAATACTTTGATATAGGAAGGAGGCCAAGCTTTGGAGTCAGAAAGGACTTGGACTTGCTTTCTGGATCTGCCTCTAGCCGTGTGGCCTTGAGCAGATCACTTAATGTCTCTGAGCCACATGTCCTCATCTGTGACATGGGGACAGTTGCAACAAGCTGCAATGCTTACCAGTTGTTTCAAGATGGTGTTTGTAAGTAGTGGAGGTGGGGAATGTTCTGAGAGAGGGGGCTTCCCACCTGCACTCCTAGAAAGGAGACACTTCCTCTGTCATCAGAGCCCTGCAACAGTCCTTATTACATCCACCATCACTGCCAGGAAGTCCTGCCCTGTCTCTCTCTGCATGGCAGCTGGAGCCCATCTCCCTTGATGTGTCCTAAGTCAAGCCTGGCAGTATATGGGCTCCAGGACCCCTCTCCTCCTTGCCCCCTTGGAGTTCATGGAGACAGGGAGTGTTGGTCCCACTGAATCCACTGCAGGAAAGCTGCCTGGATTGAACCCTGTCAATGCAGGCACAGAAACTACCCCCTCATCGCTATCTTTGGGCCACACGCCAACACCTATGCCTGCAGCTCTAAGCCTTTCCAGGACCAGCACAGGAGAGCCCACCCTGAGATGGATGAGCAGGGGGCCAGGATGAGGATATGGCATTTCTGGGGCTGCAAACACACACAGACATATACACCAACATTGACACACATAATTGCATAACACATATAAAGATGTGTCAGGGGACCCAGAACCTAGAGACCCCTCAGATAATTCCGTCCATGAACTGAACACATAATTGTGTAACACACACAAAGGTGTGTCAGGGGACCCAGACTCAAATAATTCAGGCCATGAAAATGTTACCTAACATTCCCAGATATCAGATCTCAGATCTCCTGTCTGTGAACAGGGACAGTAGTAAGAGGGTAATGTGGTTAAGGTTACACATAAGGTACATGGAACCTGGCAGGGCTCAGAGTGGATGCTCAAGTGTTCTTTAGCTGTGATTCATTACAGCTAGAAAACCTCCTAGGACACAGACAGACATGGGAACACCAGGACACCAGGCCCGTGGGATCAGATCACAGTTCAGTTCAGTTCAGTTCAGTCATTCAGTCGTGTCCGACTCTTTGCTACCCTATGAATCGCAGCATGTCAGGCCTCCCTGTCCGTCACCAACTCCCGGAGTTTACCCAAATTTATGTCCATTGAGTCGGTGATGCCATCCAGCCATCTCATCCTCTGTCGTCCCCTTCTCCTCCTGCCCTCAATCTTTCCCAGCATCAGGGTCTTTTCCAATGAGTCAACTCTTCACATGAGGTGGCCAAAGTATTGGAGTTTCAGCCTCAGCATCAGTCTTTCCAGTGAACACCAAGGACTGATGTCCTTTAGAATGGACTGGTTGGATCTCCTTGCAGTCCAAAGGACTCTCAAGAGTCTTCTCCAACACCACAGTTCAAAAGCATCAATTCTCGGTGCTCAGCTTTCTTCACAGTCCAGCTCTTGCATCCATACATGACAACAGGAAAAACCATAGCCTTGACTAGACGGACCTTTGCTGGCAAAGTGATATCTCTGCTCTTTAATGTGCTGTCAAGGTTGGTCATAACTTTCCTTCCAAGGAGTAAGTGTCTTTAATTTCATGGCTGCAGTCACCATCTTCAGTGATTTTGGAGCTCCCAAAAATAAAGTCTGACACTGTTTCTACTGTTTCCCCATCTATATCCCATGAAGTGATGGGGCCAGATGCCATGATCTTCGTTTCCTGAATGCTGAGCTTCAAGCCAACTTTTCCATTCTCCTCTTTCACTTTCATCAAGAGGCTTTTTAGTTCCTCTTCACTTTCTGCCATAAGGGTGGTGTCATCTGCATATCTGAGGTTATTGATATTTCTCCCGGCAATCTTGGTTCCAGCTTGTGCTTCTTCCAGCCGATCACAGGTATACACATTTCCCAGGTCTGGCCGCAGACACAGGTGCAGGGGCCCATCCGAGAGAAGCCCACTGGTGGCCAGTGTGGTGGGACCCATCTGGTTTGGCCTCGGCCCAGTGAGGCCTGCTCTGTCTCAGTCAGACTGCAGGAAGGAAAAAGAATGAGAAAAGAATTTGCCTGGCAACTTCTAATGAGCAGAATTTTGAGACAGAGTGTGGAGGGAGACCAGGAAGAGAGTGGTATGAGGAGGGTCCGAGGGCTGGGCCTGAGACATCAAAGCTTCTTTCAAGAGGTCAGTTAGTCAGTCAGTTTGCTTTTAGCTCACAGCTGGGCCTGCTGTGTAGCCCCCACCCTAGCCTCTGCGCCTTCGGTGGGAGGTGTATTGCCAGCAGCAGCTGACACGACAGGTGTTTCGAGATGATCCAAGAGAGCGGGTTGCATCCCCATCTGAGTTACTGCAGGACAGGCCACTCTTCAAGACTGAGATGAGGAAATTAGAACCTGCTGACCAGTACAAAGGGAAGGGGCCTGCGGCCTCTGGGAGATGGGGATTGGAGTTGTTTCTATGGCTGGAGGGCTATTCAGGTGACCAATTTCTGAATCATAAACACAGCAGAAATGTAAGCACATAGGTCCAACTCTCACAAAAACAATATCCCCAGCTGCTAAGGGTGGAGGTGGGGGTGTGGGGATTGTGAGGGCTTAGTAAGAGGAAGCTCTGCGAAGGTGAGTGTGGGACAGAGCGGACACTGCATTGAGGTCAGTCAACCTGAAAGAGGGTTAGACATGAAGGGCTCCTCTAGGAACCTTCTCTCAGTTCACTAAAAGATTTACCATGACCCCACACTACTTACATTTAAAAGGAGTCTGTGAGTGAATAATTAGTCCCTATCACTTTTTTCTTTCAAGGATGAAGTCCTCCCCACCTCCCCCTCCCCAGTAATCTGTGATTAACACACACTGACTCTGGATGTCAGGGAGGATTAAAGGAGGGGTTAGGCGCTGTTGAACAAAAGGTGGCCATCTGGCTGCTGCAGGTGCAAGGGCTGGGCTGGAAGGTGGCAGATGGTTTGGTTCTCTGAAGACAAATTAGGGGATACAGAAGATGACAGATGGGCAGGTGTTGTGAAAGAGTTTTGCCCAGGTGAAACAAAGATTTTTTTTTTCCATTTAAATTCGGGCTAAGCACAAGGATTTCATCACTCTTCATTAACTGCCTTTCAAACTTTGCCCACAAATGCAGGAGGAATCTCTCTATGGCAGATTAATTTGGGAAAGAAACAATAAAAAGAAGAGAAAGGAGAAACTAGGCAGGCCTAGCATCCCTTATCTGCAATTTCAAAATGTAAAACAGTTCTGAAAACTGCAAGTTTTTAAAAAACTCATTTGGCAGCATGACCTAACCTGAACTGACCTGCAGCTCTTCATTGTCTTTATCCCATGTAGTGCGAACGTTTGGTGCTGAAATACTGATGCATTTGACTACTGAGTCCTGCCAAGGTTCCACTGGGGTTTTACATAACATAAGTAAAGTATACTATATTAACTTTCTAAAATTCCCGAAGTTCTGGATTCTGAAACACATTTGGACCCAGGGGTTTGTGGATGGGTCCCAGCCACTTCCAGGGACAACTGAGAATGAGTGCTGGGTGGTCTGCCTAGTGGTGAGTCTCAGCCTGGGATGCCCGGGTGAAAGACAGTGGAGGAGACGCTTCAAGAAAAGGCTGCAACTCTTTGTATGGGTGCA
>SJXQ01008541.1:41152-59171 GCA_006408695.1 Aepyceros melampus | reverse complement strand
GTACACTTTGAAATAATAATAGCAAAGTATTTTGATGGCAGTTTTCTTTTTAACAGACTCTTTAACGAATGTCCACCTGCCAAGCCATTCCCACTCCTTTTGCAACACCTTTCAGCAGTCTAGGGTGTGGTGTTGCTATTCTTTGACTTGCCTTTTTGTCTCCATCAGGTGGGTCCCAGTCCTGCGTCCCTGCAGTGTCCCTTCCAGGGCAGTGAGGAGGAAGGTGGAGGTGGGAGGGAGCAAGCGGAGCCAAGGGATCATAAATAGATTCCACCTTTCCCATTCTTCTCACTGAGGCGTCCTGAGCCGCCCCAACAATAGCAGAAGCTGCAGCTACAGCCGCAGAAGTGTTGTGTTACCCAGGACCTAGCATCAGGTAAGAGCAGGTGGCTGCAAAGGAGGGTGGAGTCAGAGGGGTCCTGCTGGCTGGAAGCTCCAGAGCAACTGATGAGAAAGGCTAAACGAGTAAACAAGTGAACACCCAGAGAGCTCTCATAATAAAGGAGAAAGCTTATCCGTTTCTTGGACAACTTTTAAAACACAGAGTGTAACTCAAAAAGAAATATCCTGTGTGGTGTTTCTGCAGAGAACGCTGAGTGACTTGCACCTTTAAGAGCGGTTCTGCCATTGGTACAAAGGTAAATTCTTAATGATTTCTTGTTGACATGATCAGCAATGGAAGACCTGAATGAGGCTCCAGACCAGTGATTCTTCAGGAGTCACTGTAAACATGCAGCATAACACTCCTGTTACAGAGGAAGCAGGGCAGCCTCTGGGAAGTCCCCTGCACAGGGCGGAGGAAGAGATGCCCTTGGGCAGGGCTTATCGCTAGGAGAGGTAAGGCTCTGGGTGGGAACCTGGAGTCCTATTCACAGACTGAAGAACTTCCAAAAGGAGGAGGAATCAGGGAACCAGGACCAACGGAAGGAGTCTCCATAGTCACCTTCTGTCTGCCTCTGTTGAAGGAAGAGTCCTTTGATGGGGTGGGCTCTGGGGAGAAGAGATGGGCTCCTCATTATCGGAGGTGGTGAAGCAGAGGTTGGCAACTCCTTGACAGATGGGCTGCAGAGGGGATTCACGTGTCAGGTCGGGGATTAAAATATACAAGTTATTGAAAGACAGAGGATTTCTGAATCCATGGGTGTAGGGGGTTAGGATTTAAAGTTATCTTTGGAGCCACTGATCGGCCTTCCCGGAATCTCAGATTGTGAGTTTCTGAAGCCGGTGGGTAGGCACTGCGTCCCTCAGCTGCTGGGGAGGAGAGGTTGAGGACCTCTGGGCTGCTGATCTCCCCTGAGGGACTTGGAGCAACAAGTACCTGGACAACTAAAGACAAATACTGAGTAAGAGCTTCCTAGGAGTATTTCAGTCCAGGAAGGGAAGCTCATCTCACATTTGACAAGCAGACTTTCTAGGGCGTGGTTTCTCCCCATGTAAGCAGGGACCCCCAAACCCCACTGCATCCATTGGCCTGGCAAGGGGCTGCTTCTGGTTTGTGGGTGATTGAAGACAAAAGATGGATATCTGCTAATACTTAAAAGCAGGGGAAATGTGGAGCTATCTAATTTATATCTAGTACCCACTGCCTGTCCCCCACTCTAAGCACCATCCAATGGAACTCTTTGCGATAATGGAAATGTTTCCTGATCCAATATGACAGCCACCACCACAGGTGGCCACTGAGCGCTTGGATTGTGGCTAGTGTGAATAAGGGACTGAAATTTTAGTTTCCTTAATCTTCATAGATGTAATTTACATGCTGCCTAAGTCATTCGGTTGGTAAAGAATATGCCTGCAATGTAGCAGACCCAGGTTCAATCCCTGGGTCAGGAGAATTCCCTGGAGAGGAAACGGCTACCTCTCCAGTATTCTTGCCTGGTGAAATCCATGGACAGAGGAGCCTGGTGGGCAACAGTCCATGGAGTTGCAAAGAGTTGGACATGGCTGAGCAACTAATACTTTCACTTTCATTGTCTATTTTACCAGACAGCACACTGCTAGACTATAGATTCAACCAACCTCAGATCAAAAATATTCAGAAAAAAAAATTCCAGAAAGTTCCCCAAAGCAGAACTTGAAATTGCAACTATTTATATAACATTTACATTGTGTTAGGCATTAAAATAATTTAAAGTATACAGGAGGATGTGCATAGGTTACATGCAATTAGCATGCCATTTTATATAAGAGACTTGAGTATCCTCGGATTTTAGTATCCCAGAAGGTCCTGGAACCGATCCCATATGGATATCAAGGGACAATTATATTTATTCTCTGAGAGCAGAATTTGTGTTTTAAAAAAATCTTCCTATCTCCAACTCCTTGGATAATACCAGTAAGTAAGTATTCTATAAACAGATAGTAAATGAAAATGAGGACCTTCTGGGAGTTTTCTGGAGAGGGCATGGTTAAAATCTGAAAGCCCAAGAACTGCATTTAGTAGATTAATATAGAAAGCAAATCAACAGAGGTTGTTGGCTGGTTTGTCTGCAGTTTTGTTCTCATCACTGGCTTTGGAAATTGCTACCATTTAAACCCTAGTTCACTATGCTTTGACAAATGTACACAAATGTATCAGTTCAGGTCAGTCGCTCAGTCATGTCCAACTGTTTGCAACTCCATGGACGGCAGCACGCTAGGCCTCTCTGTCCATCATCAACTCCCAGAGTTCACTCAGACTCATGTCTATCAAGTTGGTGATGCCATCCAGCCATCTCATCCTTTGTTGTCTCCTTCTCCTCCCACCTTCAATCTTTCCCAGCATCAGGGTCTTTTCAAATGAGTCAGTTCTTCGCATCAGATGGCCAAAGTATTGGAATTTCAGCTTCAGCATCAGTCCTTCCAATGAATATTCAGGACTGATTTCCTTTAGGATGAACTGGTGGATCTCCTTGCAGTCCAAGGGACTCTCAAGAGTCTTCTCCAATACCACAGTTCAAAAGCATCAGTTCTTTGCAGCTCAGCTTTCTTTACAGTCCAACTCTCACGTCCATACATGTATGACTACTGAAAAAACCATGGCTTTGACTAGATGAACCTTTGTTGGCAAAGTAATGTCTCTGCTTTTTAATATGCAGTCTAGGTTGGTCACAACTTTTCTCCCAAGGAGCAAACGTCTTTTAATTTCATGGCTGCAATCACCATCTGCAGTGGTTTTGGAGCCCCCCAAGATACTCTGTCTCTGTTTCCATTGTTTCCCCATCTATTTGCCATGAAGTGATGAGACTGGATGCCATGATCTTAATTTTCTGAATGTTGAGTTTTAAGCCAGCTTTTTCACTCTCCTCTTTCACTTTCATCAACAGGCTCTGTAGTTTAGTTCTTCTTTGCTTTCTGCTATAAGGGTCGTGTCATCTGCATTTCTGAGGTTATTGCTATTTCTCCCAGCAATCTTGATTTCATCTTGTGCTTCATCCAGCCCAGCATTTCTCATGGTGTACTCTGCATATAAGTTAAATAAGCAGGGTGACAATATACAGCCTTGTGTGGTAGTCTGAGCATTTCCGTATTTGGAACCAGTCTGTTGTTCCATGTCCAGTTCTAACTGTTGCTTCCTGACCTGCATACAGATTTCTCAAGAGGCAGGTCAGGTGGTCTGGTATTCCCATCTCTTTCAGAATTTTCCAGTTTGCTGTGATCCACACAGTCAAAGGCTTTGGTGTAGTCAATAAAGCAGAAGTAGATGGATGTTTTTCTGAAACTCTTTTGCTTTTTTGATGATCCAGCAGATATTAGCAATTTGATCTCTGGTTCCTCTGCCTTTTCTAAATCCAGCCTAAACATCTGGAAGTTCATGGTTCACGTACTGTTGGAGTCTGTCTTGGAGACTTTTTGCTTATCTGGTGTGCAGCAAAGCCAATGTACTGATACCAGGTTGTGGTAAAGGAAAGTACAGTGTTTATTGGGGACCAAGCAGGGAGAATGGGCAGTTCATGTTCAAAAGACCAGAACTCCCCAGTGACTTTTAGGAAAGGATTTTAAAGACAGTGTGAGGGAGAGGGTCACAGGGTATATGATCAACTCATGTACAATTTTCTGACTGGTGGGTGGTGAGGTAATTGGGAAGGTCACAGAGGTCAATGTTATCAGTTTTCAGGCTCCAACCAGCTCACGGGGGTTCAGTTCAGTTCAGTTTAGTTCAGATCGGTTGCTCAGTCGTGTCTGACTCTTTGTGATCCCATGAACTGCAGCACACCAGGCTTCTCTATCCATCACCAACTCTGGAGCCTGCTCAAACTCATGTCCATAGAGTCAGTGATGCTATCCAACCATCTCATCCTCTGTCATCCCCTTCTCCTCCTGTCTTCAATCTTTCACAGCATCAGGGTCTTTTCCAGTGAGTTAGTTCTTTGCATCAGGTGGCCAAATTGGGGGTTCATCTGGGGGTTATTATGCAATTAGCTTCATCCACTTAGTGGGGGTTTTAGTATCTGCAGAACAACTCAAGGATATGGCTCAGGATATTATCTACTGCTTGAGGAGGAAATAAATGTCCTTTATTTTGTTTTATGGCTAAATTATTGTTATTTTGTACTCAAGTGTTTTCCTTTGTTTCTGTATTTGCTCACTTCTCTGGTTAAATTTGCTCTTTGGAACTTGGAGAAGTCCTGGGAAGCTAAATTAGCTTTTCTATAAATTAGAGCTGTGGGTCATGGAGTGTGTATCTGGGACGGCCTCACAGAATCCCACTCAGATTCAGTTTTGTATAAATTGACTTATAAACTATGCACTTTGTGTCAGGCTTCTTTTACTCAAAGCTCTTGAGGTTTATCCTTTTTTTGTGATTAGCAGTAGTTTGGTCCTTTTTTATTGTTGACTCTTGTGTCCTATTTTATGGATATGCCATAATAAGCCTATCCTTTCACCTGTAGGTTGTTTACAGTTTGCATATTATGAATAAAGTCTTTGTGTGGACATGGGTTTTCATTCTCTTGAGCAAATACCTGGGCATGGGACTGCTGTTGTAGGATAAGTGTACCCCTTCATGGATCGCAGCCTTGTCATGACAAAGGGGCTTAAGTGACTCAGTAAAGCTATAAGCCATTCTGTGCAGGGCCAAGACAGATGGGTCATAGTGGAGAGTTCTGACAAAATGTGGTCCACTGGACAAGGGAGTGGCAAACCTGATTCTGGGAAAGATTGAAGGCAAAAGGAGAAGAGGGCAGCAGAGGATAAGATGGTTTGATAGCATCACCAACTCAATGGATGTGAACTTGAGCAAACTCCAGGAGATAGAGGAGGTCAGGGAAGCCCAGCATGCTGCAGTCCACAGGGTTGCAAAGGGTCAGACACAACCTAGGAACTCAACAACAAGGATAAGCGTGTGACTAACTTTTCAAAGAGTGCCAAATTATTCTCCAAAGTGTTCGTACCATTTGGTAAGCTCTCCAGAGATATGTGAGAGTTCTGGTTGCTCCACATTTTTGCTAGTACTTTGCCCATCTTTTTAATTTTAGCCATTCTAATGGGTAGGTTATACCTCTTATTATGGTTTTACTTTGCATCTACTTGGCAATTAATGATGTTAAGCATCATTTCATGTGCTTTTGATAATTTGTACATCTCCTTTTGTGGTTTCTGTTCAAATCTTTTGTCCTTATTTGTTTTCTTATTATTGAGTTCTTTATATATTTTAGATCTACATTTTTTTTGGTCAAATGTGTGTGTTTATCAGATATATTTTCTGTCATGCTGTGTATTACCTTGTTGTATTCTTAATAATGTCTTTTAAAAGTAGAAGTATTTTTAACTTCGATGGACGTCAATTTAATAATCATATCTTTTATGGTTTGTGCTTTTTGGCACACTAGGACCACACCCTTGTCTAACTCAATGAAACCAAGGCATGTCTGTGGGGCAACCCAAGATGGGTGGGTCATGGTGGAGAGGTCTGACAGAAAGTGGTCCACTGAAGAAGGGAATGGCAAGCCACTTCAGTATTCTTGCCTNGCTGATTCATGTCAATGTATAGCAAAATGAATACAGCATTGTAAAGCAAAACAAACTAAAAAATTAAAAAAAAATAAAAGCCAACAAAAATTTTCAGAGGAAAAAAAAAATAAATTCATGGTTGCAGTCACCATCTGCAGTGATTTTGGAGCCCCCAAAAATAAAGTCAGTCATTGTACCCACACTTTCCCCATCTATTTGCCATGAAGTGATGGGCCCAGATGTGATGATCTTAGTTTTCTGAGTGTTGAGTTTTAAGCAAATTTTTTCACTTTCCTCTTTTACTTTCAGCAAGAGGCTCTTTAGTTATTCTTCTCTTTTGGCTATAAGGGTGGTGTTATCTGCATATTTGAGGTTATTGATATTTCTCCTGGCAATCTTGATTTCAGCTTGTGTTTCATCCAGCCCAGAATTTCTTATGATTTACTATGCATATAAGTTAAATAATCAGAGTGACAATATACAACCTTCATGTACTGCTTTCCCAATTTGAAACCATTTGGTTACAATTTGGAACCAGTCTTTCCCAATTTGGATCCAGTCTGATACACACACAAGCACTCATAAACACACAACTGAATATTTTTCCACCATGAAATATAAGCAAATCCTGCCATTTGTGACCACATGAATGAGCCTGGAGGGCATTAGTCTAGGTGAAGTAAGTGAGAAAGAGAAAGAAAAGACTATATGGCATCAGTTATATGTGGAATATAAACAAGCTCAACTCATAGCAATGATACTTTGGCTATGTTATGTGATGAGCTGATTCATTGGAAAAGACTGTGATGTTGGGAAAGATTGAAGGCAGGAGAAGAAGGGGACAACAGAGGATGAGATGTTTGGATGGCATCACTGATTCAATGGACATGAGTTTGAGAAAACTGCAGAGATGGTGAAGGACAGTCTATGGGGTCGCAAAGAGTTGGATATGATTTAGCAACTGAACAAGAACAACAATATAGAAACAGAGAAAAATGATGGTTGCAAGGGGATGGGAGGTGGGGAAATGGGGAGATGTCAGTTAAAAGGCACAAAGTTCCAATCAAAAAACAAACACGTTCTAAGTATTTAATGTTCAGCATAACTCTTATAATTAACAACACTATTAAATATTTGCGACTGCTACTGCCAAAGAGTGATCAAACTACTGCACAATTGCATTCATCTCACATGCTAGTAAAGTAATGCTCAAAATTCTCCTAGCCAGGTTTCAGCAATACGTGAAACGTGAACTTCCAGATGTTCAAGCTGGTCTTAGGAAAGGCAGAGGAGCCAGAAATAAAATTGCCAACAACCGCTGGAACATGGAAAAAGGAAGAGAATTCCAGAAAAACATCTATTTCTGCTTTATTGACTATGCCAAAGCTTTTGACTGTGTGGATCACAGTAAACTGTGGAAAATTCTGAAAGAGATGGGAATACCAGACCATCTGACCTGCCTTTTGAAAAACCTGTATGCAGGTCAGGAAGCAACAGTTAGAACTGGACATGGAACAACAACTCCTTTTCCAAATAGGAAAAGGAGTATGTCAAGGCTGTATATTATCACCTTGCTTATTTAACTTATATGCACAGTACATCAAGAGAAACGCTGGGCTGGAAGAAGCACAAGCTGAAAGTTATGACCAACCTAGATAGTATATTCAAAAGCAGAGACATTACTTTGCCAACTAAGGTCCATCTAGTCAAGGCTATGGTTTTTCCTGTGGTCATGTATGGATGTGAAAGTTGGAGTGTTAAGAAAGCTGAGCACTGAAGAATTGATGCTTTTGAACTGTGGTGTTGGAGAAGACTCTTGAGAGTCCCTTGGACTGCAAGAAGATCCAACCAGACCATTCTGAAGGAGATCAACTCTGGGATTTCTTTGGAAGGACTGATGTTAAAGCTGAAACTCCAATACTTTGGCCACCTCATGTGAAGAGTTGACTCACTGGAAAAGACCCTGATGTTTGAAGGGATTGGGGGCAGATTTA
Organism: Aepyceros melampus; assembly: GCA_006408695.1. Classification (NCBI taxonomy): domain Eukaryota; kingdom Metazoa; phylum Chordata; class Mammalia; order Artiodactyla; family Bovidae; genus Aepyceros; species Aepyceros melampus. The sequence continues at coordinate 51,246 of SJXQ01008541.1, read as the reverse complement.
GAAGGGGACGACAGAGGATGAGATGGCTGGATGGCATCAGCGACTCGATGGATGTGAGTTTGAGTGAACTCTGGGAGTTGGTGATGGACAGGGAGGCCTGGCGTGCTGCAATTCATGGAGTCGCAAAGAGTCAGACACGACTGAGCGACTGAATTGAACTGAACTGAATGAACTGAAAGAGTGTAAATCTTAATACTTTCACCACAAAGAAGAAACAATAATTGTGTAAAGTATTAAACAATGATACTGTGGTAATCATTTTTGCAAAACATAAGTACATCAAATCAAAATGTTGTACACCTTAAACTTGCACAGTGTTATATGTCAGATATAGATAGATAGATATATAGATAAAAACAAAAAAACAAACAAAACTTTTTAAATGATTTCTAGTCTGTGGGATTGAGGGCCCATAAAGTGTGTCAGTGAAAAAATTAAATCTCACTTGCAAGAAACATTTTTGCTTTCCAAAAAATAAAATAAACAAATATGGCTTTTTTCTTTCATTGTGAGTTGAATAAAGTGAAAAAATACCATGCTTTCATGCCCTGTTTCTACAATGCAAGATTTTTAAGATGAGTTTTAAAGTCACTAAACCTTTCTGAGCCTAATTATTCTTTATTTGTAAAATAAGATGGCAATGGTATTGATCATAAAATAAATTAAAAGCCTACAATTCTATATGAATATTATTCATTACCTAATTATATTATGATCTAAATAATGAAAGTTGTAAATCTTGGTATTATTCATAATGACAGTGACAGCTTAGATTTAACATACATCATCATCATATACTAGACATTGCTCTAAGAATTTAAAATTTTTACTCATTAAAAATTATGTCAATTTTCAGACAAAAAAATCAAGGGATTTGAATTAAGGCACACTGACTCCAGAATCTGAATTCTCAACCACTTCAATATTAGTAATCCTAATTAAACAAACAAAACTCCTACAATAAGTCCATGATGATTGCAACATATATTAATTTTATGAAAAATCTGAGAAAATCTTAACATTAAGGAAACATTGCATTCAAGATTTAGAAATTTATAGATCTATAAATCCTTTTACTGAGATAATCCTTTAATTAAAGATATTTATATATGTCCTTTGAAACTATTTCTCAGTTGTCAATTTATTTGCAAACATTCAATACAGCATTGGTTCAGTTGGAGTATTAAAATATTCTGAATTACCACAGTTCCCCCTCCCTTTTATATATACACAAATAGATGTGAATTATGCATTCTAAAATTAATATTCTGATGGCAGTTTGATTTACTTCAAAAGTCTGTCTTACTCCAAGTTAGAATGAGTTTAAATATAAAACATAATTAATTTTTATATTTAGGGTATCTAAGAATGAGGTCACGTAGAAGAGGGTCAAAGGCCACCATATGATATTCTGCTGAGCGTCCACACGAATGTCCCTGCTCACACCAGGCTTACAACTCCTGATGTCATTATTAGAATGTCCTGCTGCACACAGCTGCTACCATTATCTCGATTTTACAGACAGATGTATTGAAGTTTAGAGAAGGTACACAACTTCTCCAAGGTCAGAAATCAAATGACAAAGGCAGACAGAAACCAAATTCCACACTCTTAAACACCTCTATGATCTTATTAGTTAATTTACAGTTGTGAAATACTTTTTCACTAAAACTAGTGAAATCAGCCAGAGGAAACAGAAGCTCTTTATGTATGTATTGGCTTGCTTTCTATAAGTGACTTGTCAGCTTTAAAAACTGCAGAGAAATTGTTTTTTCTTTCACTAGAAAATTTATTATTTTGTGAGGTTATTTCCAGGCTTAAGTGATTCAATCTAATCTTAACCTTTATTCTGTTAAATAACTGACAAAGAATTAATTTCCAAAATATGCAAGCAACTGGAACAAGTTACTACTGGAAACATAAATAGCCCATTCAAATGTGGGGAAAAAGACCTAAACAGATATTTCTCTAAAGAAGAATACAGACAGTGAACACACATGAAAAGATGCTCAACATCACTCAGCATTAGAGAAATGCAAATCAAAACCACAATGAGATATCACCTCACACCATTCAGAATGGCCATTATCAAAGTCTACAAATAAGAAATGCTAGAGAGGGTGTGGAGAAAAGGGAAACTTCTTGCATTGTTGGTGGGAATGTAAACTGATACAGCCATGATGGAAGACAGTAGAGAGATTCATTAAAAAAGAAACTAGAAATAAAAGTACCATATGACCCAGCAATCCCTGTACTAGGCATATACCCTGAGAAAATCAAAACTGAAAAGGACACATGTATCCCCATGTTCACTGCAGCATGATATGCAATAGCTAGAACATGGAAGCAACCTAGATGTCCATCAACAGGTGAATGGATAAAGAAGCTGTGGTACATGTATATAACTGAATACTCAGCCACAGTATTAATCTATTAAAAGAAACACTTGAGTCAGTTCTAATGAGGTGGATGAACCTAGAGCCTGTCATACAGTTAAGTAAGTCAGAAGAAAAATATCATATACTAACTCATATATATGGGATGTAGAAAGATGGGATCATATATATGGGAAATAAACCAATCTAATCACATGGACCACAGCTTCGTCTAACTTATGAAACTATGAGCCATGCCTTGCAGGGCCACTCAAGACAAATGGGTCATGGTGGAGAGTTCTGACAAAATGTGGACCACTGGAGAAGGGAATGGCAAACCACTTCAGCATTCTTGCCTTGAGAACTCCACAAGCAGTATGCAAACGCAAAAAAGATAGGAGACTGAAAGATGAACTCCACAGGTCGGTAGGTGCCCAATATGCTACTGGAGAAGAATGGAGAAATAATTTTACAAAGAATGAAGAGATGCAACCAAAGCAAAAACAACAAACAGTTGTGGATCAGACTGGTGATGGAAGCAAGGTCCAATACTGTAAAGAGCAAATAGGAATATGGAATGATAGGTCCATGAATCAAGGCAATGTGGAAGTGGTGCAAACAGGAGATGGCAAGAGTGGACGTTGACATTTTAGGAATCAGTGAACTAAAATGGACTGGAATGATTAAATTTAGCTCAGATGACCATTATATCTAGTACTGTGGGCAAGAATCCCTTAGAATAAATAAAGTAGCCATCATAGTCAATAAAAGAGTCAGAAATGCAGTACTTCAGTGCAAAAAAAAAAAAACCAGAATGATCTCTGTTCATTTCCAAGGCAAATCATTTAATATCAGAGTATCCAAGTCTAAGCCTCAACCAGTAATGCGGAAGAAGTTTAAACTGAACAGTTCTATGAAGACCTATAAGACCTTCTAGAACTAACATGCAAAAGCAATAAATGTTGGAGAGGGTGTGGAGAGAAGGGAACCCTCTTACACTATTGGTGGGAATGCAAACTAGTACAGCCACTATGGAAAACGGTGTGGAGATTCCTTTAAAAATTGCAAATAGAAATACCATATGACCCAGCAATCCCACTGCTGGGCATACACAGCAAGGAAACCAGAATTGAAAGACACACGTGTACCCCAATGTTCATTGCAGCACTGTTTATAACAGACAGGACATGGAAAAAACCCAAATGTCCATCAGCAGATGAATGGATAAGAAAGCTGTGGTACACATACACAATGGAATATTACTCAGCCATTAAAAAGAATACATTTGAATTAGTACTGATAAGATGGATGAAACTGGAGCCGATTATACAGAGTGAAGTAAGCCAGGAAGAAAAACACCAATAGAGTATACTAACACACACATATATATATATAGAATTTAGAAACATGATAATGATAACCCTGTATGTGAGTTCCATCAGCAGATGAATGGATAAGAAAGCTGTGGTACACATACACAATGGAATATTACTCAGCCATTAAAAAGAATACATTTGAATTAGTACTGATAAGATGGATGAAACTGGAGCCGATTATACAGAGTGAAGTAAGCCAGGAAGAAAAACACCAATAGAGTATACTAACACACACATATATATATATAGAATTTAGAAACATGATAATGATAACCCTGTATGTGAGACAGCAAAAGAGACACAGATGTATAGAACGGACTTTTGGACTCTGAGGGAGAGGGAGAGGGTGGGAGGATTTGGGAGAATGGCACTGAAACATGTATATTATCATGTAAGAAATGAATCGCCAGTCTGTTTAATACAGGATACAGGATACTTGGGACTAGTGCACAAGGATGATCCAGAGAGTTGATATGGGGTGGGAGGTGGGGGGCAGGGGGGGTGTTCAGGATTGGGAACTCATGTACACCCAAGACGGATTCATGTCAATGTATGACAAAACCAATACAGTATTGTAAAGTAAAATGAAGTAACAATAAAAAAATTTTAAAAATGTCCTTTTAATTACAGTGGACTGGAATGCAAAGTAAGAAGTCAAGAAAAACCTGGAATAATAGGCAAGTTTGGTCTTGGAGTACAGAATGAAGCAGGGCAAAGGCTAACATAGTTTTGCCAAGAGAATGCATTGATCATAGCAGACACCCTCTTCCAATAACACAAGAGAAGACTCTACACATGGACATCACCAGATAGTGAACACCAAAATCAGATTGATTACATTCTTTGCAGCCAAAGATGCAGAAGTTCTATACAGTCAGCAAAAACAAGACTGGGAGCTGACTGTGGCTCAGATCATGAGCTCCTTATTGCCAAATTCAGACTTAAATTGAAAAAAGTGAGGAAAATCACCAGGCCATTCAGGTATGACCTAAATCAAATCCCTAACGACTATACAATGGAAGTGAGAGATAGATTTAATGGACTAGATCTGATACACAGAGTGCCTGATGAACTATGGGCGGAGGTTTGTGATATTGTACAGGAGACAGGGAGGAAGATCATCCCTAAGAAAAACAAATGCAAAAAAAAAAAAAAAAAAAAGGCTGCCTGAGGAGGCCTTACAAATAGCTGTGAGGAGAAGAAAGGTGAAAAGCAAAGCAGAAAAGGAAAGATATAAGCATTTGAATGCAGAGTTCCAAAGAAGAGCAAGGAGAGCTAAGAAAGCCTTCCTCAGATATCAGTGCAAAGAAATAGAGGAAAACAATAGAATGTGAAAGACTAGAGATCTCAAGAAAATTAGAGATACCAAGTGGGAATATTTCATGCAAAGATGGGTTCAATAAAGGACAGAAATGAAATGGACCTAACAGAAGCAGAAGATATTAAAAAGTCGAATTTGTCAAAAAGAAGTTCATTATCTTATGGGAAATATACAGGAAAGCAGTGGAAACAGTGTTAGACTTTATTTTTTGGGGTTCTAAAATCACTGCAGATGGTGACTGCAGGCATGAAATTAAAAGACACTCCTTGGAAGGAAAGTTACGACCAACCTAAATAGCATATTGAAAAGCAGAGACATTACTTTGCCAAAAAAGGTCCATGTAGTCAAGGCTATGGTTTTTCCAGTGGTCATGTATGAATGTGAGAGTTGACCTGTGAAGAAAGATGAGTACCAAAGAATTGATGCTTTTGAACTGTGGTGTTGGAGAAGACTCTTGAGAGTCCCTTGGACTGCAAGGAGATCCAACCAGTCCATCCTAAAGGAGATCAGTCCTGGGTGTTCATTGGAAAGACTGATGCTGAAGCTGAAACTCCAATACTTTAGCCACCTCATGTGAAGAGTTGACTCACTGGTAAAGCCCCTGATGCTGGAAGGGATTGGGGGCAGGAGGAGAAGGGGATGACAGAGGATGAGATGGCTGGATGGCATCACCAACTCAATGGACATGAGTTTGGGTAAACTCTTGAGAGTTGGTGATGGACAGGGAGGCCTAGTGTGCTGCACTTCATGGGGATGCAAAGAGTCGGACATGGCTGAGTGACTGAACTGAACTGAATCTTAAGGTGGCAAGAATACACAGAAGAACTATCCAAAAAATCTTTATGACCCAGATAATCACAATGGCGTGATTACCTAGAGCCAAACATCTTGGAATGCTAAGCCAAGTGGATCTTAGGAAGTATCACTACAAACAAAGCTAGTGAGGGCATAGAATTCCAGTTGACCTATTTCAAATCCTAAAAGATAATGGTGTGAAAGTGCTGCACTCAATATGCCAACAAATTTAGAAAATTCAGCAGTGGCCATGGGACTGGAAAAGTCAGTTTTCATTCCATTCCCAAAGAAAGGCAATGCCAAAAACTGCTCAAACTACCACTCATCTTACATGCTAGTAAACTAATGCTCAAAATTCGCAAGCCAGGCTTCAACAATATGTGAACCATAAATTTACATCTGTTCAAGCTGGTTTGAGAAGGTAGAGGAACTAGAAGTCAAATTGCCAGCATCCAGTGGATCATCAAAAAAGCAAAAGAGTTCCAAAAAAATATCTATTTCTGCTTTATTGACGATGTCAAAGCCTTTGTATGGATCACAATGAACTGTTGAAAATTCTGAAAGTGGTGGGGAGAACAGACCACTTGACCTGCCTCTTGAGAAATCTGTATGCAGGTCAGGAAGCAACAGTTAGAACTGGACATGGAACAACAGACTGGTTTCAAATAGGAAAAGGAGTATGTCAAGGCTGTGTATTGTCACCACGATTATTTAACTTATATGCAGAGTACATCATGAGAAACGCTGGGCTGGATGAAGCACAAGCTGGACTCATGATTGCGGAGAGAAATATCAATAACCTCAGATACGCAGATGACACCAACCTTATCTCAGAAAGTGAAGAAGAACTATGTCAATGTATGGCAAAACCAATACAGTATTGTAAAGTAAAATAAAGTAAAAAATAAAAATAAATAAAATAAAAAGCCTCTTGATGAAAGTGAAAGAGGAGAGTGAAAAAGTTGACTTAAAGCTCAACATTCAGAAAATTAAGATCATGGCATCTGGTCCCATCACTCCATGGCAAATAGATAGGGAAACAGCAGAAACAGTGACAGACTTTATTTGGAGGTGCCTCCAAAATCACTACAGATGGTGACTGCAACTATGGACTTAAAAGATGCTTACTCTTTGGAAGGAAAGTGATGACCAACCTAGACAACATATTGAAAAGCAGAGACGTTACTTTGCCAACAATGGTCTATGTAGTCAAGGCTCTGGTTTTCACAGTAGTCACGTATGGATGTGAGAGTTGGACTATAAAGGAAGCCGAGCGCTGAAGAATTGATGCTTCTGAACTGTGGTGTTGGAGAAGACTCTTGAGAGTGCCTTGGACTGCAATGCGATCCAACCAGTCCATCCTAAAGGAAATCAGTCCTGATGTTCATTGGAAGTACTGATATTGAAGCTGAAACTCCAATACTTTGGCCACCTGATGAGAAGAATTGACACAATGGAAAAGACCCTGATCCTGGGAAAGACTGAAGGTGGGAGGAGAAGGGGATGACAGAGGATGAGATGGTTGGATGGCATCACCAACTCAATGGATATGAGTTTGAGTAAACTCTAGAAGTTGGTGATGGACAGGGAAGCATGGTATGCTGCAGTCCATGGGGTTGCAGAATCCGACATGACTGAGTGGCTGAACTGATAAAGATGGTACTGATGGAATAATTTGCAGGGCAGCAATGGAGACACAGCCATGGAGAACAGACTTATGAATCAGTGGAATGCGGGTGGTGGGCGTGGAGGAAGGAGAAGGTGGAGTGTATTGAAAGAGTAACATGGAAACTTACTTTACCATATGTAAAATTGATAATCAATGGGCATTTCTGTGTGTCTCAGGAAACTCAAACCAGGCCTCTGCAACAAGCCAGAGGAGTGGGATGTGGGATAGATAGGAGGTAGGTCCAAGAGGGAGGGGACATATGTATACCTATGGCTGATTCATGCTGATGTTTGGCAGAAACAAACATAATTCTGTAAACCAATTATCCTTCACTTAAAAAAAAGAAGTTTTTTAAAAGACCACACACACACAAATATTCAAAACACCAACCTCCCTGACTGGTGAACAGCAAGCATTTTAAACAAGGGCACCTTCACTGGCATCACCAAACTAAAAGATAGACTGTATTTTTTTGTTTACAAAGACATGCTACAAATTTATCCTGAACCCCTACATTCTTCTTTCTCTTTTATAAAAAAGTATAGTCAGACCCCTAGTATCTTAGAATTATTTATACAATTATTTTTTACATTGCACACCACTCAATAAATTACATTTACCCAAAGTTGGGCTTAATTGTTTAAATGATAACCTTTGAAAGTCATCACTGATGCCAATCTCAATGCTCTACATTCTTGTAATTACACTTGTGTTCAGGTGTGTGAATCTCACATGCTATTTGATATCTGGTAGTACAAATTCTGTGGGCATTTACAAGTACTGCTCCTTCTGTCATTGTTTTTATGAGCAGACTTGCATTTGACAATACAAAGCAATGATGAAATGTTCTTTGTAAAATAATTGCTCTTTTGAGTCTTTATAAGATGCTAAGACAAAATATCACACTAATTCATTGTTTTTTATATGTGCCTTTTGCAGTGTGTATGTTTAAACTGCTTTGGCAAATGTTACAAATTGCTAAATTTGATGGACACTTTTCTGTTCTCATCTTGCTTGTTTGTGGAGATTGTAAATAACAGCATCTCCAGGGATGAATGTGGCCACCTGAGTGACTCTGTTTACTTTCTTCACTTTGTCTTTGGCTAAGTGTCACACAGGAAATATTTACCTGAAACATCATCCCGAGCACCAATATCAAGCAGTTTGCAACTTCCTAAAGGACAGAGGTTGCCCATGACTCTGTGTTACCTGTGAGATAATGTCCAAGCTTTTTAGAAATGGATACATGACTCTTCTGTGACTTGGGGGTCACCCCTACTCCCTGGAGTGTTCCTCTGACTCCATACCACTAAGAACTCTGTGCTGTGCTTAGTCCCTCAGTCATGTTTGACTCTTTGAAACCCCATGGACTGTAAGCCGGCAGGCTCTTCTGTCCATGGGGATTCTCCAGGCAAGAATACTGGAGTGGGTTGCCATGCCCTCCTCCAGGGTATCTTCCAAACCCAGGGCCAAACCCAGGTCTCCCACATTGCAGATGGGTTCTTTCCTGTGTTGTGAGACAGGAAAAAAAAAAAAAAAAGCACTTAAAGAGTTTCCTAGTATGCAAAACTTACCATGCCTTGTTCAAATCTTTCTCTTTTCCTGGAAGGTCTTTAATTCTATAAAATCTTGCTCAATTTAAGGATCAATTTGATTCCAGGTTTGATGCAAGATGCAAGATGCAGGATGCTTGGGACTGATGCATGGGGATAATCCAGAGAGAAGGTGTGGGGCGGGAGGGTGGAGGTGGGGGTTGGATTGGGAGTTCATGTATACTCGTGGCTGATTCATGTCAATGTATAGCAAAACGAATACAGTATTGTAAAGCAAAACAAACTAAAAAATAAAAATTAATTTAAAAAATTTTAAAAAATAAAATGAAAGGATCTTATGTAAAAATAAATAAATAAATAAATAAAAAATCTTTCTTAACCTCACCTTCCTTAACAGTTTCCTCTGGGCCTGGCAGGCACCACACCAGACTTCACTGAAAGTCTGCATGTGGCCTCATGTTTCAAAACAGGTAGGTAACTCTTTAAAGTTAGGGATGGATTAGTTGTTTGTCAGTTGCTTCATTTGCTATTATTTTCTCCCATTCAGAAGGCTGTCTTTTCACCTTGCTTATAGTTTCCTTTGCTGTGCAGAAGCTTTTAATTTTAATTAGATCCCATTTGTTTTTTTTTTTTTTTTGCTTTTATTTCCAGTATTCTGGGAGGTGGATCATAGAGGATCCTGCTGTGATTTATGTCAGAGAGTGTCTTGCCTATGTTCTCCTCTAAGAGTTTTATAGTTTCTTGTCTTACGTTTAGATCTTTAATCCATTTTGAGTTTATTTTTGTGTATGGTGTTAGAAAGTGATCTAATTTCATTCTTTTACAAGTGGTTGACCAGTTTTCCCAGCACCACTTGTTAAAAAGATTGTCTTTAATCCACTGTATATTCTTGCCTCCTTTGTCGAAGATAAGCTGTCCATAGGTGTGTGGATTTATCTCTGGGCTTTCTATTTTGTTCCATTGATCTATATTTCTGTCTTTGTGCCAGTACCATACTGTCTTGAT
>SJXQ01008541.1:14321-34985 GCA_006408695.1 Aepyceros melampus | reverse complement strand
CATTACTTTACTAGCATGTGAGATGAGTGCAATTGTGCAGTAGTTTGAGCATTCTTTGGCATTGCATTTCTTTGGAATTGGAATGGAAAGTGACCTTTTCCAGTCCTGTGGCCACTGCTGAGTTTTCCAAATTTGCTGGCATATTGAATGCAGCTCTTTCACAGCATCATCTTTCAGGATTTGCAACAGCTCAACTGGAATTCCATCATCTCCACTAGCTTTGTTCGTAGTGATGCTTTCTAAGGCCCACTTGACTTCACATTCCAGGATGTCTGGCTCTAGATTAGTGATCACATCATCATGTTTATCTGGGTCGTGAAGATCTTTTTTCTACAGTTCTTCTGTGTATTCTTGCCACCTCTTAATGTCTTTTGCTCCAGTGTTTTTCTTTTGCATGCAGTTATCCAGTCTCCTCAAGACCATTTATTGGAGAAGCTATTCTTTCCTCTTTATAAATTTTTGGCATCCTTGTCATGAGCTAATTGATCATATACCCATGGGTTTATTTCTGAGATCTTTATTCTGTTCCATTGAACTATGCATCTGTTTTCATCCCAATACCATATTATTTTGATTATTGTAGCTTTGTGATACAGTTTGAAATCTAGAAGTATGATACTTCAAGCTTTGTTCTTTCTCAGGATGCTTTGGCTAGTCAGGGTCTTCCACATTCTATGACTTTTGGCAAATACATAATGACAGGTACTCATTGTTGCAGTACCATACAAAGTATTTTCATTGCCTTAAAAATCCTCTGTGCTCCACCTGTTCATCCTTCCTTCTCCTCTACCAACTATGGGAAACTACTGATCTTATTGCCTCCATAGGTTTTTCCTTTTCCAGAATACCATATAGCTGGAATCATACAGATTTCAAATTGGCTTATTTCACTTAGTAATGCATGTTGCATGCATGCTAAGTTACTTCAATCATGTCTGACCTTTTGTGACACTATGGACTGTGGCCTGCCTCTCCACGGGATTCTCCAGGCAAAAATACTGAAGCAGTTTGCCATTTCCTCCTCTAGGGGATCTTGCCAACCCACAAGTTTGAACCCACATCTCTTAAATCTCCTAAATTGACAGGCAGGTTCTTTACCACCAGCACCACCTGTGAAGCCCTCTTATACCTCTGGCAGATTCATGTTGATGTTTGGCAAAACCAATAAAATATTTAAAGTAATTAACCTCCAATTAAAATAAATGAATTTATATTAAAAAAAATGAACAAACTATGTTCCCCAACATTAGTAACGTCATCTTGCACATTGAAAATTTTTAAGCATTTGAGAGACAAATGAATTTAAGGATTTAAGAGATAATTTATTTCTGAATTGGTCATATAAAAATCTTTACTCTAAAACCTCACTAACATATTGCATTAATAGGTTTAAAACTGATGGGTCTAAATATACACAATTTGAAAAGAACCAAAGTTTAATTATACTATGGTTTTTCACATTTCATAAATTAAGATGCAAATGAGAATAATTCTTAGGTAAGTCTTTCTTATTGTTGTTATTTAATCACTAAGTCATTTCTGACTCGTTTATGATCCCATGGACTGTAGCTCACCAGGCTCCTCTGTGCATGGGATTTCCCAGGCAAGAATACTGGAATGGCTTGACATTACCTTCTCTTGGGTATTTTCCCAACCCAGGGATCAAAACTGCATCTCCTGCACTGGCAGGTGCATTCTTTTACCACTGAGCCACCAGGGAAGCCCAAGTCTTTCTTATTTTGAGTCAGACTTGCTGTATTGTAAGTGATATTAATTTGTCCTCCTTTTGTCTTCTGAAAACATACAGGAAAAATCTACCTGGTTTTCAATTATCTGAAAGAGTTTTACTAGTAAGGAGATTATCTTTCTTTTAAGCCTAATATTATTAGTTTCCTCATAACATTTCAAGATCCCTTGAACACTCTGATTATGACTTTCTGTAAAGTCTCCCACTTATTAATAGATTAATTGACTAGCTAATTCATTTAGTCAGTCTGTAATTATTACATACCAAGACTCTGCCAGGCCCCATGTATTGTGCTGAGAAGCCACTGAAAATAGCTAATCACTAACGTTAAAAAAAAAAAAAGAAAGAAAGAAAGAAAAAAAAAACACAGTTTCTGTCTTATCTCCTCCCCACCTTTTACAGAATTAGCAACTTTCTCTTTGATGCATTTATAGCAGCTTATCTAAGTCTAATCAAGTACCTTTTCTGTATTTAATTGCTCACAAATTTATCCTCTCATTTTAGTCTACAGTTTTTCTCACGGTAGGGACAGCAAGCATTTACAGAGAGCTTAGGTTAAGGGCATGCATTCAGGAGCCAAAGCAGGTTCAAATCATGCTCTGCCTGCTACTCCGCAAGGACCCCAGGCAAACAGTCCTATGCAGGTAAGTGGGGACGTGATCAGTGTTTACTTCAAAGGCAGGTGTGGGGACTCCTGTTGCTGAACTGGCCAAGCTATTTCCTTTGGTTTCTGATTGTATTTGGTAAAAAGGTTTCAATGATTCTGAATATAGATGGATTTTGAGTCCAATATTCACTATGTATGATTTTCTCTTTGGTGATGTGTTTTATGGGCTATTTTAGTGGAAATGCAGAAGAGATGGTTTTTAGGAGCTAAGTGACTTAGGAGAAAGCTAAAGACTTAGGAGCTAAGTCTTTCACACTAAGTGAAAGACTCCAAATTTCTCTTAAACATTGCCTCTTATGAACAAGAAAGTATTATAGCTTCTCAAAATAATAACTGTCTTTTAAATTTATTTGGTAAACAAACTGCATTAATTTTATTTTTATATCAGCTTGATAAATTTAAGATTTATATATTTCTAAATACATTTTCAGTGTAGATGTTTGTAAGCATGACAGAATTGATAACTTCTTCCAGATGACAATAATTATAAGGACACATTAAGAACATCAACATTTTAAAACCACATCCAGGTTCGATACAGGATGCATGGGGCTGGTGCACTGGGATGACCTGGAGGGATGGTACAGGGAGGGTGGTGGGACAGGGGTTCAAGATGAGGAACACGCATATTCCCATAGTGGATTAATGTTGATGTGTGGCAGAACCAATACAATATTATAAAGTAAAAATAAATAAATAAATAAATAAAAACCATATCCTAGCCAACAAACATTAATACAAAGTTATATTTGAAGTAGTTATAGTCTTCTTATACACAACATACTTATAAGTGCTTATACTATATAATTATTATGTAGTAAGACAAAAGAGTTACAGAAAATAACATTCTTTTATAGACATGATAAATATATGTGTGTGACTATCAATCATGACAAATAGGGCCTTTTTATTCATGGAGTTGGATGTCAAACTAAATGTGTATCATAGTCAATGCATATATTCCAAGGCTTATTAAAATTGCTCCACTTTGCTGCAGATGGATAAAATAACAATCACTTTTCTATGTTTTATGGATTGAAATGGTGTAAAATGATAACTTAAAACTTCCTATGTTTACAATTTTATTAAAACCCCAAGTTATATGCTTGATTAAGATTTACAAAGATGCATTGCACTGCATTCTTAACTGTCATGATGTCATGGGGTGCTGATCAAATATTGAAGTACTCTGACAGCATCCATCACAGCTACAAAAAATAAAGTTCCAACATGGAAAAAATGCAGTCATAAAAAATCCATCACAGGATAAAAAAATAATAGGTAGTTAGACACTAAATACATAAACCATCAACAATATATTTTTGACACACTGGGTTAAGTTTAAATAGCAGTAGAAAGTCTAAATCTGTTAATAATTTTAATATCTTAACCATTCTAAATATAAAAAGAATGCAACTTGATTTAAAAGATTATTTAAATATGTCAACCAAAGAAGCAGTGATCAAAGAATGCTGTTAAATGAGCAATCCAGAATAGTGCAATCCAACATTATGGCCACTGGACACATGTGACTATTTAATCAATTGAAATTCAAAATTCAGTTGATCAGTCACATTAGCTATGTTTCAAGTGCTCAAAGCCACATGTAGGTGGTGACTAATAAAAGTGACAACAGAGACAAAACATTTCCAACAACACAGATATCTCTGTTGGAGAACTTTAACTGGAATATTTTAGAATATTTAGAACTATGGAGAGTTGAGAATATAGAATTAAATGTTTAGTATCATGTGAAGCCAATGTTCCAGGTGTTTATTATGATGTTTTAGAACAGAAAAGTCAGCAAATTAATTAAGATTCACTGTATATGATTAGCTGAAAGAACGATTGTACATTTTAATAATGGACACGTGTCATCCATAACTACTAAACCCAGGTATAAAGAAACAGCTTCATCACTCATGCTTATCACTTTTTAAATTCGAAAGTGCTTAGAAAAGTTACAATTCTGTCCAATAAAATTAAAAAACGAACAACAATGAAAACAATAACAACAACAAAAACAGGTGGTATTATTCCTTTCACAGCTCTTGGCACTAGGAAGTAAATTAAGAATTCCATGGCTATAATCATAAGGAGAGGCAAAAAGCAAAGGAGAAAAGGAAAGACATAAGCATCTGAATGCAGAGTTCCAAAGAATAGCAAGCAGAGATAAGAAAGCCTTTTTCAGCAATCAATGCAAATAAATAGAGGAAAAGAACAGAAGGGGAAAGACTAGAGATTTCTTCAAGAAAATTAGAGACATCAAGGGAACATTTCATGCAAAGATGGGCTCGATAAAGGACAGAAATGGTATGGACCTAACAGNGGGAAAGACTAGAGATCTCTTCAAGAAAATTAGAGATACCAAGGGAACATTTCATGCAAAGATGGGCTCGATAAAGGACAGAAATGGTATGGACCTAACAGAAGCAGAAGATATTAAGAAGAGGTGGCAAGAATACATGGAAGAACTGTACAAAAAAGATCTTCACGACCCAGATAATCATGATGATGTGATGACTAATCTAGAGCCAGACATCTTGGAATGTGAAGTCAAGTGGGCCTTAGAAAGCATCACTACGAACAAAGCTAGTGGAGGTGATGGAATTCCAGTTGAGCTGTTTCAAATCCTGAAAGATGATGCTGTGAAAGTGCTGCACTCAATATGCCAGCAAAACTGGAAAACTCAACAGTGGCCACAGGACTGGAAAAGGTCAGTTTTCATTCCAATCCCAAAGAAAGGCAATGCCAAAGAATGCTCAAACTACCGCACAACGGAACGGAACAGATACCCGGAGAAAAGAGTGAATAGATGATTTAGACCACTAATTTAAAAGTAACCAATATGTTCCACTTTATCTCCATGGGATACAATTGTGGTTGTTCTCTTTGCAATATTCCAATTAAAGATCTCAAGGTCCCAGTCTGAACTCACCTTTCCTTTCTTCCTGGGGTCTACCCTGCCAGATAAACCAAGAAGCATGCAAGTTGTTAACTTGCATTTACTTGTTTTATCCTGCCTCATGGTGGAGAAGAACTCATACTTATCCTAGAAGCCAAGAATCAGGCATGACAGTGGATGTCTCTAGTGTCCCTGGAGACCTCTGCTGCCCCTGGGGTACTCCTCTCGGAAGGATGTCACACCACTGGTCGCAGGTGAAAATCAGTGGTCAGCTGGGACTGAGTCTTCTCTTCAGGGACAGCTTCAGCAGAGGGTCTGTAGGTTAGGATGGAGGCTGACTTCCCACTTCTCCCCTTCCCACATCCTCATGCTGAGACTCATACTTTAGGGTTCTCACAAAGAATGGCCCAAGCTTTAAGCATGCACATAAACAATTCTTGAGAGTTTTTGAGGATGGAGAAGGATTACTACTCCTGTACTTTGTTTAACGGTTCACTCATTGATGTTTCAAGTTTAATCAAATGATAAGCATTCCATTAATTTTAAATGTTCCATATTTCTCTACATATTCACACAATACTTACACAGTTGTAAATCAAAACTCATTGTCTTACAAATTAAATTTTCCCAGTCATTTTTCCACTGATGGGAAAATAATTTTCTAAGCATTTATCATACTCTAAATCATATTCTAAAATTATAAATCCATTATATTAGACTTTCTTAATGCTTCAAATACTTTGAGAAATAAACTTCAAATATCACAGTCATTATAAAACTGATTATTATATTTCTATTAAAATCATTTACAAAAATGCTAGCACCTGAATTTATTATGCTAGTGTTTATCTTAATTCTTTATTCTAATATCTCATTGAAACTTTCTTCCTAGAATTTGCAATGATTGTAAAGGTTTTTTTTTTTTTTTTTAAATCAAAACCATCTGTGCTTTCTCAATGTAGACTGTAACAAAAGATACTTCTAGCAAATTCAGCTTCAAACTTGTGAAGTCTCATTTACTTCACAGTGTTAACATAGGTTACATCTGGGGAGTGTCAGTGAGAAGAAAAAGAGGAGAAACTTTAAATTTTACTCTATATATTTATATATTGTTCGAGTTTTTAATCAAGCATTTACTAACTTTGTAGTAATTTTACCCGTTGGAGTTTATTTGACAGAGAATTGGCTAAAAGGAATGGACTACTGAGATTTTATTCAATTAATAAATACAATTTTAAGTGCTCTGAATAGTAAAAACTAAAACACCCATGGTAAACAATGTTAATTTTTGTGTGTGGTTCCTTCTAGTCTTTTATTTCTCTGAAGTATCTATTCCATTTTGCACCATTAGAACCATAATCTATATTTAATTTTCTCATCCTACTTTTAATTTTAGCTTACCATCATGTCACAAGCACTTTCTCACTTTAAATATTCTTGGGAAACAAAGGGCTTGTAACAGCTGCACGATTCCCTATCATGAAGACACACCATTATTCACTGAGTCATCTTCCTTTTGTTGGCAAAGAATTGATTCAAATCTGGAAAGTACAGGAAAGATCACCTCATTGAGTTTTTTGTTTTCCAGATGAGAAAACTGCATTCCCTGAAGCTAGTAACTTGTCCAAGGATGGCCAACTGGTCCAAGGCTCCCAGGCCTGGGCCTCTGCCCTTGCTGTCACCACACGCTGCCTTCCTGGGCCTCTGCAAGGCACTTTCCGCAACCTAACTGCCGGGCACTGCCTACATTCTTTCTAAATGACATTTTGTCATTTGGGGCCCATTATTCCTGCCTGTCAAGCTCATTTTTTATCTTCTGTCATATAAACCATTAGCTAATGAGGGACACTGTAGCCAACATTGGAAATTGTGGTTTTTCCCTCTATCGAGATGTGCTTCCCAAATCATCTCTGTGCCAACGAAGAGGAAATACTGTCATAACTTTTATCAGATAATTCTGACAGTCACCAGCAATTAGAGGGTAGGGTACTAGTTACCATGTTTCTTGGGGGTCCCATGGGTTATGCCTTCTATGATCGACATGCAAGTGCTGGGCTCTGCCCAAGGGCCAGTGCTCGCAAGATGGAAGAAGAGTAATAACTGGGTGAAGAGAGGAGGAAAAAGAGAGGAGGATGGAACTGACATCCGTGGCCAACTCTGTGCCCATGCCCAGCTCCGGGCACCAGGGTGTGAACGACAGAGCATTACAGGAGGGTATCCTGGAGGATAGGATTGGTGGTTTGTGGGGAGACCAGAGGTGGCTCCTTTTACTCAAACAGTCTCATCTTGAGGCTATATTTGTTCAGTTCTATGGAGGAACTCAGCATGACAGAGGAGATTGTTCTAGGGGAGTTGGGGGCTTATTCTGCTTGTTCCTTCACATTTTATGAAATACACTTTATCCAAACTTTACAAATGAGTCTTTGACATCAGTGTCTGTCATCACTATAGTCACTTTTTGAGTCACCTAATATAGCTGTATTCTGAATTCCATGTTCTCTCCCACCTAAGTTAGAATTACAGTCCCTTTAAAAATTCGTCTTTGGAAATGTTGTGGCTTGGATTTATCCTGCATTAACATTTTTTGTGTGTATTGCTTTTCAGAAAATGCTTAATTCATATGAATGCAATTGGCAGGCACCACAGAGTGCGATGGTTTCTATTTATGACTGATGTTAATCCATTGACCATATGGTAGTTTAAATTTCTGGTACAAATTCCTTTTCCATGATGTTGTAGCTCATTCCTGGACTGCTATAATTATGTAATTTATCAATGTGAAAAATGGACTTTGAAATGTAATAGTCCAGAGCTAACAGGGAGAGCAGCAAAGGAATTTAGTATGCTTTGAGAAGAGCTGTTTCCATGGAAACTAATTCCTTTGAGCAAGGTCGCTGGTTCCCCTGTGATTTGTGCATCCAGGTGATAGGATCTGGATTCCAGGCTCAGCTCTGACATGAATCACCAAGTGATGGGCAAGTCCCTTAACCCCTTTGGGACTTAATGTGCTTATCTCTGACTTGAAGAAGTCAGACAAGTGCAGTGTTTCTAGACTTTGGAGTATTAGCGACTGGTAATATATATTTATAAAGCCTTTATTTTGGAAGAATTCTAAATATTTCTAGATACAGAAGTTGTAAAGCTAATAAAGAGAGATTCCACGTATCTTTTACTCAGCTTCCCCTAATGTTAACACATACCACAGCACATTTGTGAAAACTAAGAAATTAACATAAATGCAATATAATGGAATAAGCTACAGACTTTACTTGGATTTTCCTAGTTTCTTTCACTACTATCCTTTCTCTGGTCCAGGATCCAATCCAGGATCCCACTTTGTATTTAGTTTTCACGCTCCCTTAGTCTCCTGCAATCTGAGACCATTTCTTGGTCTTTGTTTATTATGCCTCGTCAGTTTTATCGAGTACTGGCCAGCTATATGTAAGACATTCCAGTGTTTTCAGGAAGCAAAACAAAACTGGAGGACCAGTCTAGGGTTGGGAAACTTACATAAATGAGGTCTCTCTGTTGCAAGTGACAGAAAACCAACTCTGAACCATCCTGTCAAACAAGGAATTTATTGGCTCAAGAAGCTGAAAGGCCAAGGGCATATGTGGCTTCAGAATGGCATTTGTATCCATTTCTGCATCTTGGCTTGATTCTTCTCTGAACAGTCAGATCATTCTCAGATATGCACTTACTACATAGTTATAAGACAGCAGTGCACATGGCTGTATCTATCCAGTGTGTGTGTGTGATACTCACCTCTGTTCCACCTTCCCAGCTATGCTCCTATTGGCTCTGATTCTGCCATCTGCCTATCCTTGAACCAGGTGGGGAATATAAATGGTTTTCTGCTTCTGAAGTGAAGATATGTTGCCCAGAGTTGTGACCACCATCTTGTGACTATGACAGGTGAGGAAGACACAAGAACCTTAAACATGGACAGGAACTTGAGTTCTGGATGATGTCATTTGGCTGCAGAATTAACCAACCCTGGATCTGGCCTAGTGATATGAAATAATAAATCCCCTTGCTTTAGCTTCTGTTAGTTGAGTCTCGTATTACTTCAACCAAAAGCATCCTAATTGACACATACATAGTGTTTGCTTCCTTGTTGGATATAAGATATTACCTTGTTTGATACAGGCTTGTTTTGGGGCTTACATTTGACAACATGATACAAACTGGAGTTCAAAATATTCTGATTCATGGTTTTTTTTAAAATCAAAGTTATTGTTGAAAAATCCAGTTTCAAACATTGATGTTTTGGCAAAAACAGAAGTGATGCCCCTCAACTTCACACAATGTAGAAAGAACATCTAAGTAATAGCTCCAATGTTCCTGGTTACTTCTTCCCATGAAGGCTAGGAGCACACATTGGTTATAGGCCAGGGGGAGGGGACAGGAAAGGGTCTGCAGGGTGTCCTCAGTCAGAGCACATCCACTGCTTAGGCTTCTGCTCATCCAATGGGTACAGACTGGAGATGGTCAGAAAGGGCCAACTTGCCTGGAGAACACGTTCTTATGACAAATAACTGAGCACTCTGGGCTGAGATGATCTCGTCTAAGTCCCCTTCAATCTAGTGCTGCGTGCTATAATGGTGTGGAGGCCACCATGCCAACAGCAGCGGGGTCCTTTCAGTGTAAATAAAACTGAGATAATGAAAAGTTGGACGATAAAGATTTTTAATAAGATTTTTATGAAAGGATCAAAGGCTTTTTTATAAAAGAATAAAAAATGATTGTTTAAATCCTATTTAAACTCCCTTCTTAGAGTCACTGAGATTAAAAAACAACAACAGTGCAATTATCACTGAGAAAATAAACACTAGTCCATGGTTTCCCATTAAGGAGTCATCTTTTCAAGTCAAATTATCATTCAAAGGAATGATAATTTGGAAACGCATTGGCTTCTCCCATCTTTATGTTTTATACACTCACTTCCTTAATGATGTATATAAATAGTTTTTACTTGCCCCTTTAGCTTTTAAAAATTAAAACAGTTTCTATCCCTTCCCTCCCTCCCACACACACTTTCTCACGAGCAGACACATATTTACATGAATACACTCAGACCTCTTGTGGATCCCATATTTTGGGCATGTACATGAAGCCATTTATGGGGGTTTAAGCCATGAATCATAAACAGAAGTTTCTCATTAAGAATGGGCAGTGGCCTCTTTAAGCTTGCATAGTGCTTACAGTATTATGTACTCTCAACACTTTGTGGGAGGCTCAGAGATTCACAACAGACACTGCATTTTAATATTAAAAACTCAGATATGGTGTGAAACCCAAGAGGCAATAATCTGATACCACAGCCCCACTTTATTCAGAGCCTGGCATAGAGTATGTTGTTAAATATATTTGTTGAGGGACTTCCCTGGTGGTCCATTGATTGGGACTTCGCCTTCCCCTTAAAGGGGTGTGGGTTTCATCCTTGGTGGGGGAACTAGGATCCCACATGTCCTATGGCCAAAAAACCAGACCATAAACAATAGAAGTAATGTTGTAGCAAATTCAATGAAGACTTTGAAAATGGTCCACATCAAAAAAAAAAAATCTTCAAAAAAAGATTTGCTGAGAAAATGAATGACACTTTCCTCCATTTTTAACAACAAAATAAAGGAAATGGGGGTTTCAGGATTAAAAAGTATAGGGCAGAGCTTTTGGGAAAAACCAGTGACTTCAGGATAAATAAGCAGCTATTCCTGAATTATGAACTAAAACAATTTTTAAGTTTCTATATAAATTTCAACATGGCTGCAGACACTCTCAGGCAGATTTGTTATTTTTCTGTGAATGAAATTTCACCTTTAGTATAAAACTGGCTCTGTTCTGGAGCCCTTTTTTCGGGGAAAGCTGATGCTCTCCACAGCCCACACAGACCTGCTATGGCCTGGGCACTCACACTGCTAAGCGGCCAACACTTTCCGTCTTGGGCTCAAATTAGTTTCACATAAACCCTATCTTTATGTGGGTCAGCGCTTCCTTTTTCCTTAAAAACTTTATTTCCCACTTCGAAAACAAACAAAAGAAAACATCCTCTTATTTCCAAAAATTCCTTGCAATTCTTTATTTCCTGTTGGCTTCTTCAGGAGCATTTTTTTATAATGAAGTTTCAAGATGATTTCTTGAAACTGTTATAAAGTTATGTAACTCGGGTGATTTAAAACTATCTTCTTTTCTAAAGAATTTAGCGAAGAATTGAGTCTTTTTTTCAGAACAAACACACCTTCTTAACTATCGATGGTCGTAACAGTGAAACTAGGAAGGATTGCACACCATATTGATCTCAGTTGTGAAGAATGCAAAGCTAAGCACTTTCCCCCCCTTCTCTGTAACCATCTTCTGCTCTGTGATGGTTCTATGACCTCCTATTTTAACCCTGCTGATTCATCTGTTTCATCAAAACCCATTTTGGACTCCAAGGTCAACTATGGGCTTGTTTCCAGAGGTTCTGGGGACAAGCTGTCCAGAAGAGAACCTTGTACCTGAATCTAGGACGTGGGGCCCAGCCCGATTCTACATTGGTTTCCCCATATGCAGAGCACCAAACCCCCAGTGACTGCCTTAAGTTAATGGTACCAGTGGCACCCCACGCCAGTACTCTTGCCTGGAAAATCCCATGGACGGAGGAGCCTAGTGGGCTGCAGTCCATGGGGTCGCTAAGAGTTGGCACCACTGAGCGACTTTACTTTCACTTTTCACTTTCATGCATTGGAGAATGAAATGGTAACCCACTCCAGTGTTCTTGCCTGGAGAATCCCAGGGACGCGGGAGCCTGGTGGGCTGCCGTCCATGGGGTCACACAGAGTCGGACACGACTGAAGTGACTTAGGAGCAGCAGGCCTGCTTCTGTCCAGGTACTCTGCCAGGCATTCTATTTCTAAAGGTTTCAAGAGAAGAAAATTCTAGGGTCCATAGGTGGTTGTTGTTGTTGTTTTGAAGTATGGTTGATTTACAATGTTTCAGGTGTATAGCAAAATCATTCAGGTAAATATATATGTATATATTTATATATACATCTTTTCCAGATTCTTTTCCATTGTAGGTTATTACAGGGACTATAGTCTCTGTGCTATACAGTAGGACCTTGTTGTTTATCTATTTCATGAGTTCTTTTTCTGCCTTTAACTCTAAAAATTTCTTCCTTCTATCGCATAGATCTTTTCCCATTCAATCAAGACCCACATCTTTAGCCACAAGGATAGCTGGCATACATATGCTGATCCAAGCAATATAGCCTCTCTCCTTCTTGAATGTTGACTACCATAATTATTCATTCATTTCAGAATAAAGATTAAGGGTGGGATATTCTGGTGCGAGGAGGACGGGCCTGGGTTGGGCAGACCGCCCTCGAATCTTGGCTTTCTGAATTTCCTTCGCCCACGTGTAAAGTGGGGACCTGGCCACCCTGGTCATTGTGGGTTATTGTGAGGCTGAATTGAGACGACGTAGAAGGGGGCGTCCTCGGGATCTGTGATTTTCCTGCTGCTGGGCAAGGACAGGGATCCGACTGTGCACCGACACCCCTCAGGAGCGGCTTTAGACCTGGTGGAATGCTTGGTGGAATGCGGCGGGCTATAAATAAAGAAGAGAATAAGGTGAAAATGGAGACTTCGAGAGTCTGGCTCCCTGTGATTCCGCTGCGGTGCCGGCAGGGAGCGTTTATTCGGAGCACTGTTGGCTCCCTCCAGTGCTTCCCTCCCCGCCCCCTCCGCATCCTCGGCTTAAAAACAAACAGAAAAACTTTCCCGAATTTTCCCATTCCTCCGTGGCCTGGCTGCGAATGCTGAAATTCCAGCCCGTGTTTGTTGTCACCCGCGGGCCCGTTTCCACGGTTACCCAGATTCCAGATTCCTGCGCTGGCCCCGGGCCCGCCACAATGCATCCCTCAAAGTCTCCTTGGCAGAGGAGAGACATTCCTCGTCTCTGCCGCACGCCAGGGCGAAGAGAGGCGCTCTCCCCCTCCTCTCAGCTCTGCCTCAGCCCCACCGTGTGTGATGTGCGTGTTCTAGGTGATTCTGTTCAGAGTCAGTTTTGGGGGGTAAGCACGATGTAATAGGTTCCTCCACTTCTCTTTTCCTCATTTAAACCAAGAAAATTACTTTCTTAGACCAAACATTACACCCTTGGCAAGCACTCCAGATGGTCTCATTAAAATTCCAATTCCTTTTTTTAATTTTTGCAATTCCTTTACCCCCATTCTCCTCACCCTTCTATCCCCAAAATAAAGACCAGGTGGAGAACAGATGAAGGGTCCTGTGGCAATGAAGGAGTCCCCAGGTCCTCTTCCTACCAGTGGCCACCTCTGCGCTTCCTGGGGTTGGCTGGCATAAATAGGCACCGGGGTGGGATATATTTCAAGTTAAATAGAGGCTCTCTAGGGCTTCTGTGGTAGCTCAGCTGGTAAAGAATCTGCCTGCAATGCAAGAGACCCCAGTTCGATTCCTGGGTGGTGAAGATTCTCTGGAGAAAGGATAGGATACCCACTCCAGTATTCTTGGGCTTCACTGGTGGCTCAGACAGTAAAGAATTTGCCTACAATGCAGGAGACCTGAGTTTGATTCCTGGGTTGAGAAGATCCCCTGGAGAAGGATGTGGCAACCCACTCCAGTATTCTTGCGTGGTGAATCCCCATGGACAGAGGATCCTGGCAGGCTACAGTCCATGGGGTCGCAGAGAGTCCAACATGACTGAAGCGGCTAAACATAAAACCGCAAGTGGACTCTGCCTCTCTAGGAAGAGGGGCAGAGACTCAGCTAGGTCTCTGCTCCCCAGTAGGGACTGACCTGGATTCTGCCTGGAGGGAGACTGGGGAAGGGGCTTCTGACCTCTCCATTAGTGCACACTGAGGTCTCTGCAGGCTACTCAGGACACAGGAGTGAGATGCACTGGCTCTAAGAAGCCAGAGGGAAGGATGGCCAATGCTTTTTGGCCCTAATTGCATCTGGGCAAGCCACAGGCTTTGCTCCCACATCTGGAAAAATTTGCTTGCACAGGAAAAGTGTGTGTGTGTTTTGGATATGTTTTTATTTCTGACTTTATGAGACAAATTTCAAAATACAGAAAAGTTGAAAAAATAATACAATGAAAACCCATATCCCTCCACCTAGGTTCAACAAATTTTGACATATTTGCTTTCTCTCTCCTTGTCCTTCTAGATAGATGGAAGATGATAGATCCATCTCTGTATCTAAGGTCTAGGCATTTGGAAGTTGGGATCGTGCCCCTGTAGTATTTCATAAACTTTCAATTCATGTTTTATAATAATGTAATATATATGAGTGCATCCTTATTGTAAAATATTCATATGTTCAAATAATACAGAAGATTAGAGAGTGAAAGCAAAATCCTGCACTGGTCCCTCCTCAGCCTTCAGGGTAGTTTGATTTGTGTTCTTCTTGACCTTTGTCTAAAAGAAATCAATCCTGAATATTCACTGGAAGGACTGATGCTGAAGCTGAAGCTCCAATACTTTGGCCACTTGATGTGAAGAACTGACTCACTGGAAAAGACCCTGATGCTGGGAAAAGTTGAAGGCAGGAGGACGAGGGGACGACAAAGGATGAGATGGTTGGATGGCATTACCAACTCAATGGACATGGGTTTGAGCAAGATCCAGGAGTTGGTGATGGACAGGGAAGCCTGGGGTGCTGTAGTCCATGGGGTTGCAAAGAGTCGGACACAACTGAGTGACTGAACTGAACTGACCTTTGTCTGATTTTTTGCAGACATAAGCATATTCAAATAGAAACTTACACTTCTGTTACATGTATTTTTAAACATAAATGAGATGATACTACACATGCTCTTTTGCAATTTGTTCTTCATTTGAAAATATGTTTAAGACTTTCTATATCAGGACTTGGAGCTCTGTCTCATTCTTTAACTACTGTGGAGAAGTTCCAAAGGATAGTTGTACATTAATTTTCTTAACTATTTCCTCTTGATAGATGTTATTTTTCCATTTCTCACAATGATGCAATTAATATCCTTGGAAGATGTTTCCTTCAGGATAGGTGGTAGTATTTCTCTTTGACAGATGCTTAGAGGTGGACTGCTGGGTTGAATGTGATGCATATTTTATATTTGGATAAATACTGCCAAACTGCTTTTCAAAAGGCTGCTCCAACAGCCACCAAGAGAGCGCCCATTTCTTCTCATCCTCACTAACGATGAATTTTACCAATGTTTTTAGTGTTCATGGGCTTCCCTTGTGGCTCAGCTGGTAAAAAAATCTGCCTGCAATGTGGGAGACCAGGGTTCAATCCCTGGGTTGGGAAGATCCCCTGGAGAAGGGAAAGGCTACCCACTCCAGTATTCTGGCCTGGAGAATTCCATGGATTGTATATAGTCCATGGGGGCAAAAAGAGTTGGACACAACTGAGTGGCTTTCACTTTCACTTTAAGTGTTCACATTCTGATGAAAGAAAAATTATTTCATTTTTGGTGTAATTTGCATTTCTTTGATTATTTGTAAGGCTGATCATTGCATTAATATTCAAATACAGATAACAAAAACCGCTCCACCAGTTTATGTAGAAAGATAGTGGGGTAGGGTAACTACTTGAATTAAAATAGGGAATTGGGTACTTATAGTTTTGTCAGATTAGCTGGAAAAGCAGGTTCTAGTTTGATCTTATAGGACTGACTCCTGGAACTCCAGCTCAAAACAGATCTCGCAAAGGAGTCTCTCCTGCTGTGACCAGGAAACTTGGGGGTTGGGAAAGCTGTGTACAAACTGCTGACTCAGCAATCTGTAAACCAGGAAACCTCAGCCACACCTGGTCTCCAGGACAACACTGCCTCAGCTGCCTAATCAATGCCTTGCACCCTGTCCACAACACCCATGAAGCTGGAGATTGCATCTAGACACAGATCTCTACTATGCTGATGAACGAAAAAAAAAAAAATCAAACTAGTCATGAAAAATAAGAAACTCTGTGTATCCTTAACTCTGTTAAGGGCAGGAAAAACAAAAAAAGAAATCCTTAACTCTGTATACCAGCAGAGTCAGTCGATCTCCTGGAGGGTGCATCTGCCCAGGGAAAGCCAGGTCACATGCAGAAGCTCAGCTCTAAAGAAACTGGAAAATTGTCGGCATTAACTTTTCAAGCTCCAGCATGTGGCGAGACAAGCTACAGAGTGGTAGGCACAGAGTTGAGTGACTCAATCTGAAGAATTTGCCATATTTTCATGTTTTGTACCTTTGTTTCTTTCTGTGAATAGCCTGACTAGACCTATTGCCTATTTTTCTATTTGGGTTATTTTTTCTTATTAATTTATAGAAGCCTTATGGGTTACCTGGAAAATGATCTTTGTTATATAAGTTTAAAACCAACTTCCATTCTTTCAATGTTATACCTTTTTCATGTAGAAATCTTAAGCTCACCTATTTTTGCACTTTCTGATTCCTGGGGTTTGTAGATTTAAGAAGGGCTTTCCTATCTTAAGTTTCTTAAAGTATTCAGCTACATTTTCTCCCAATATCTTTAAAATATTTTATGCTGAATTCTTTAAACCATCTTGAATATGTGGTGTGAGATATGGATCTAACCTAGGTTTTGTTTTCCTTGTTGAATGAATTTACTTTATTATACTTCAAATTTGCAGAAGTTTAAAAAATATAGGAAGACTCCCTAGCACTGGCTGATGCAGAACCAGGGTAAAGCTGAAAAAAATTAACTTATCACTTCATATTCTGGTTCTCTTTAAGATAGAGATTCGGCATTTCTTAAAGTGGAGGTTTCATGGGAAATAGATGGGGAGACAGTGGAAACAGTGTCAGACTTTATTTTGGGGGGCTCCAAAATCACTGCAGATGGTGACTGCAGCCATGAAATTAAAAGACACTTACTCCTTGGAAAGAAAGTTATGACCAACCTAGACAGCATTTTCAAAAGCAGAGATATCACTTTGCCAATAAAGGTCCGTCTAGTCAAGGCTATGGTTTTTCCTGTGGTCACGTATGGATGTGAGAGTTGGACTGTGAAGAAAGCTGAGCGCCAAAGAATTGATGCTTTTGAACTGTGGTGTTGGAGAAGACTCTTGAGAGTCCCTTGGACTGCAAGGAGAGACAACCAGTCCATTCTAAAGGAGATCAACCCTGGGATTTCTTTGGAAGGAATGATGCTAAAGCTGAAACTCCAGTATTTTGGCCACCTCATGCGAAGAGTTGACTCACTGGAAAAGACTCTGATGCTGGGAGAGATTGGGGGCAGGAGGAGAAGGGGACGAAGAGGATGAGATGGCTGGATGGCATCACCAACTCGATGGACGTGAGTTTGAGTAAACTCTGGAAGATGGTGATGGACAGGGAGGCCTGGCATGCTGCAATTCATGGGGTTGCAAAGAGTCGGACACGACTGAGTGACTGAACTGAACTGAAAGTGGGGGTATGACAAGATCATTCCCCTAATCAAAGACCTTGATTGTGCGTGCCCCTTTTTCTTCAAGATCTAGGTTTAATCACTGTCGACTAGCCATATGCCTGCTCAACACCCACCATGGTACTTTCCAATATTATTTCCTTCTTTGCCTGGAAGAAATGTCACAACATTCGATTTGGCTGAGAAAAGCAGAAAATGTGCATGTATCTGTCAGCACTTTCTTTATGACACTGTAAAAATCTATTTATGATGCTTCTCTCACTAACTGGTATTTCTCAGTGTGGTCACCATTAATATTTTAGAACAATTCTTTACTGCAGTATATTTAACAACTCTGGCCAACATACCACTCAATGCAGTATTAACTTTTGACATCTCCCTTCCCCACCATTCCAGTTACTAACAACCAAAATAGCTTATGTTTCCAAAGACATTGGCTCTGTCTCTTAATTGGAAGGAAGTGAGAAAGAGAAGGAAAAGCTGGGATTGAATCAGAAATGACAGGATATCATCACTAAGGGACCTTCCCATCTTCCTAACTCCCCTTCTAATCTCTAGATGTCCAAATCTAGCCTGTGTTTCAAAGGCTATCTTTCCTACAAAGCTTTTCTAAATTCTCTCGACTCTAGATCTGTTTCTCTTCTGATTTCCTTATTTCATGGCATTATCTTCATCTATTCATCCATCTACTCATCCATCCATTTAACCACCCATCCATCCACCTCTGTGTCCATCTATCCAGTAAGTGTTTACAGTACCCCAGGCACACTGACCACTTTATTCCTGGATTATGACCCTTTGCCTCAGTGTCTTATCTGATCTAACATGTTGTAATCTCAGGTAAACTCCCACATCTGATCTACTTTTGCAGCCCCAGAGTGCTTCACACCAAGCTGGTGTTCTGCTGAATGTCAGTAGAGTGAGTTATCAAAATCTGATGCAAGTTTTAATGGACTTCCAAATCTTTATTCAAAGGCAGCAGGAACACTTTTTAAAAAGCAATGCCATTCTGACTTTCACAATATCTACATTCTAATTTTCAAAAGTTACACATAACCTCAGCACTATTCTTTTCTAGAAGAATCTAGAGTTAAGAGGTGCCAATTTCTTTCTTGGCTGGTCTAACTTTGTCCCTAGAGGCAACAATTACCAAGAATTTGTTGTCTTTCCTTCCAGATTTATAAAAGCATGTTTACCTACATACATAATTTGTATATAGATTTGCCTACATGTACATTTGTTATGTTTAAATTAGCACATATGTTAAGAGCTATATGAAATATGATTTTAGAATAAATTTCAACTTATGAAGCAAATAAGTTATGATGTTTAACACAAGTGTATACAGTTCTTTATAACTACAAAACAGTTTTGAATTTCTTGTATACATTTTATTCACTAAGTCCGTGATGTAGGCTCAGAGAGGTTGACAGGCAGGTTCCTGGTCGCGCCGCTGGTAAATGGTGGTCTAGGATTTGAACCCAGATGTTTTGCCTTCTAATTCATTGCTGTTTCTACTATATAAAATAATCCTCAAGGATTATTTAGAAATGATTATTTATATAAGAAAATTAATTACCCTTTGTTTGACTTCAGATGGTCAGTGTAGAAAATTTTTGGAAATGCTTATTTTATTATACTGCAAACAAATAAGAGCTAATATTTATCAAGTGCTTCCCATGTGCCAGAAACAGTTCTAAGTACTTCACTTGCATTGTCTCATTCAATCTTCCAGTAAGCCATCATGTAAAGCAGTATTGTCAACTCAATTATCAATGTGGAAACTCAGGTTCAGAAAGGTAAATGACTTGTTTGGGGATGGGCATCTGATGTGCTACACTTTTTTTTTTTCTGCTCTAGGTTTTGAACCTAGGTCTTTCTGCCTCCAAAGTTGTACTTTTAGCCGCTATACTTTGCAGCAGCCTATATATGTTTTGCTTGTGTGCATGCTAAATCACTTCAGTTCAGTTCAGTTCAGTTGCTCAGTCATGTCCGACTCTTTGCAACCCCATGAACTGCAGCACGCCAGGCCTCCCTGTCCATCACCATCTCCCAGAGTTCACTCAAACTCACGTCCATCGAGTTGGTGATGCCATCCAGCCATCTCATCCTCGGTCGTCCCCTTCTCCTCCTGCCCCCAATCCCTCCCAGCATCAGAGTCTTTTCCAATGAGCCAACTCTTCGCATCAGGTGGCCAAAGTACTGGAGTTTCAGCTTTAACATCATTCCTTCCAAAGAAATGCCAGGGTTGATCTCCTTCAGAATGGACTGGTTGGATCTCCTTGCAGTCCAAGGGACTCTCAAGAGTCTTCTCCAACACCACAGTTCAAAAGAATCAATTCTTTGGCGCTCAGCTTTCTTCACAGTCCAACTCTCACATCCATACATGACCACAGGAAAAACCATAGCCTTGACTAGACGGACCTTTGTTGGCCAAGTAATGTCTCTGCTTCTGAATATGCCGTCTAGGTTGCTCATAACTTTCCTTCCAAGGAGTAAGCTTCTTTTAATTTCATGGCTGCAGTCACCATCTGCAGTGATTTTGGAGCCCCCCAAAATAAAGTCTGACACTGTTTTTACTGTTTCCCCTTCTATTTCCCACTTCAGTTGTGTCCAATTTGGGGACCCTATGGAATGTAGCCTGCCAGGCTCCTTTGTCCACGGGATTCTCCATGCAAAAATAGTGCAGTGGGTTGTATATATTTTATTTATATGTAATTTCACATAAGTAACTTTTATGCTCCAAAATCACTGCAGATGGTGACTGCAGCCATGAAATTAAAAGGCGCTTACTCCTTGGAAGGAAAGTTATGACCAACCTAGATAGTATATTCAAAAGCAGAGACATTACTTTGCCGACTAAGGTCCGTCTAGTCAAGGCTATGGTTTTTCCTGTGGTCATGTATGGATGTGAGAGTTGGACTGTGAAGAAGGCCTGTCTCTTATA
>SJXQ01008541.1:2796-14106 GCA_006408695.1 Aepyceros melampus | reverse complement strand
GAAGAATTGATGCTTTTGAACTGTGGTGTTGGAGAAGACTCTTGAGAGTCCCTTGGACTGCAAGGAGATCCAACCAGTCCATTCTGAAGGAGATCAACCCTGGGATTTCTTTGGAAGGAATGATGCTAAAACTGAAGCTCCAGTACTTTGGGCACCTTATGCGAAGAGTTGACTCATTGGAAAAGACCCTGATGCTGGGAGGGATTGGGGGCAGGAGGAGAAAGGGATGACCGAGGATGAGATGGCTGGATGGCATCACAGACTCAATGGACGTGAGTCTGAGTGAACTCCGGGAGTTGGTGATGGACAGGGAGGCCTGGCGTACTGTGATTCATGGGGTCGCAAAGAGTCGGACACGACTGCGCGGCTGAACTAACTAACTGAACTAACTTTTATGCAAAATAAAGCAAGATGTAAAGGTGATGTGAGTTCTATTAAAGGAATTTACAACATGAAAGAAGAAAGATAAGTGTAAGGTATACCGAAACCCACTCCAGTGTTCTTGCCTGGAGAATCCCAGGGATGGGGGAGCCTGATGGGCTTCCATCTATGGGGTCACACAGAGTCGGACACGACTAAAGTGACTTAGCAGTAGCAGCAGCAATGTATACCGGAAGATATTTAGGTAAATAAGTGAAAGGGAGATAAGCAAGAACAGAAATAGGAACATACACAGAGAAAGACTGATTCCTTGATTGATTTCAGAGAAAGTAATTGGGTGAAAGAGGCAGGAAGCAGTCAATAGGAGGAGGACCAGAGGCACAACCCTTCCACTCCTGTCTGGTCTAGTCTACCTGGAATCCTCCAGCTTGGCCTGGGGCTCATTTCTCTTATACTCCTGGAGCCACTACTGCCTGCCCTCCAGGGCTAAGAACTTGGACTTGTGAGCACTGAATCTCCTAGAGGGCAGCCCTGGGTGAGCTGGAGCTGTGAGTGGAGCAGAAAGAGTATCTTTCAACACCCACAGAGCCGTGAGAGTTGAGAGCCTGGGTGAGAGGAGAGCAGCTGGAAAAGCAAAGCCAGGAAGATGGGCCAGGATACAAAATGTATCTTTCTCTTTCTGACTTAAATGGAATCTAGAAAGATGGTACTGATGAAATTATCTGCAGGGCAGTAACAGAGACACAGACACAGAGAACAGAATTATGGATGTGGGCAGCGGGGAGGAAGGAGAGGGTGAAATGCATGGAAAGGGAGTAACAGGGAAACTTACATTACCATATTTAAAATAGATAGCCAACGGGAATTTGCTCTGTGCCGCAGGGAACTCAAACATGGGCTTTGTGACAAAATCTGAAAGTCTGACAATCTGGAGGGGTGAGATGGGGCGGGGGATGGGAGGGAGTTTTAAAAGGGAGGGGATATATGTATACCTATGGTTGTTGATTCTTGTTGCTATTTGGCAGAAACCAGCAAAATTCTGTAAAGCAATTATCTTCAATTAATAAAATAAAAAGATGGGCCAGGAGAGAAGGGCCTCACCAGGCACATCTGTCTGGGCTGCGCTGAGGGAGGCTGAGGTGAGGGGGTGTCTTATTGGATGACAGATACAAGGGTGTTCCCGCTGGCGATCTCTCTCTTCCTCAAGAAGTTCGGACAGTTAGACTGCCTGCCAGTTAAAGTGGATACCAATCTGAGAGCATGGCAAGGGGGCCGGGGGGAAGGCTTGAGACTGAGCTGACAGAGGAGGCGGCGGCACAGGGAGCGGTGCCTGGAGAGGGGCAGCAAGACCATGGCGTGGGCGGAGGAAAACCCCCTTGTCCTTGGGTGGTGGCCACAATAAAGGGGAGCTGAGTCACAGGCTAGCATGGAATCACGGGGATGGGTTTACACATCAACCTCTCTCACTTCCTTTCCAGTCATTTGGCTGTTTTCAAATTCTCCACCCTTTGCCAGATCCTTGCCTCCCTCATCAAGTCTGGTGTGTGTGCCTTGTGTATGCATGTGTCTTTGGGTGTATTCATGCACAGTTGGCTCTAGGAAAGAATAATATTAGCTAAAAACAGAGGAAACGGTGACTATTTTGACCTATAAAAATAGCTTTTTCATATGGCCCAACACAGAAAGTAAACTAAAGAAAAACCTAGGTGGAACCATCCTGAAGGAATGCATGGACTGAAGTTCCCAGCTCTGCAGCTGTGCCTCTCCTCTTAGTCAGAGGCCCTTTTCTGAGCCAGCTGCACTGCTGAACTCAGGGCCACAGGGTACACATCCATGTAGCAGTTGGCTGAGCTCCAGATGAAATTTGGGCAAAAACGTACCTAGGATTAGGTGAACACCTCCCTTGAGGTTTGCTTAGCCATCCACAAAACCACCTTGTTGCACTTCCAGCATTTCTCTACATACCCCTCACCCCAGGGGCCACTTTCAGGCAACAAGAATGACATAGGAGCTCAGGAAACACTTTCAGTAACGCATTGTACGATTTTGTGAGGAACCGGAATAACTTTCAGGACTCCACAGGAAGCCTGAAGGTTGGCCTCAGGTTTTCTCTTGCCTTTCCTGCCTGCTCTTCTATCACCCCTAAGACCAACGCTCATGGTGTCTTAAATTGTCACTCCCAAGGTGAGGGCACCGTCCATCATGGAACCCCATAGATGGGTGCCAAGAACCAGCTACATAATTTCGGAAACCTAGAACAAAATGAAAATGTGAGCCGCTTGTTCAAAAATGATTCAAGTTTTCAAGACGGCCACAGTGGGGGCTTTCTGCATGTGAGGCCTGTGCGTCTGCACAGGCTGTGTGCCCACGAAGCTAGTCCTGGTTGGTGCAGGTGCAGAGGTCAAGGCCAGAAAGGCCACAGATGGGTGTCTTCTCAAGTGACCATCAGTTGCCCTCGCCTGCCAGTCCCTAACTGCCCACCCTCTGCCACTTTCCACGAGCCCACAGATAGGGTCAAGCGTGGCAAGGGACTGGGGGATGAATTTAACTGTGGGGTGAAGCAGGGTTAAGTCAAGAAAGGAAACTTTGGGAAATAGTCTTTCTAGAGCCTAATGGTTCATTTTATGATGGTGAATAACATCTCCAAATAACACAAAGAACTGGAGAACAGCACAGTAAGGAGTCTCCAGGCCTGACTGTGAGTATGAGCTTGAGTCTCAGGTGGGCAAAACCCTGATTCTGGCTCTCTTTCACTGTAGCCCAGGTTCTGAACTGCCCACAATTTCCATGTGCCTTCTTGGATCCTTACAAAACGAGAGTGTGGAGCCCACTAGGTGAGCTGCCCAGGCTGCGTGTGGCTGGCCGAAATTCCAGGGATTCACAGAAACCCATACCCAGCACACTGGAACCCAGATATGCAGAATCACTCCCAAGCAAAACACCACATTTATTCAGGACCTTGAATTTAAAGGTCCACCAGCAATTCGTACTTTCTTAAAGAAACTGAGTGCCCCCTGCTGGGGACCAGATAGCATTGACATGAAGCTGTCAAAGCACCAAAATCTGCAAATACGTCTGAGGCGTCTGGATCAGTGAACTAGCGAAGTTGCTCAGTCGTGCCCGACTCTTTGCGATCCCATGGACTGTAGCTCATCAGGTTCCTCCATCCATGGAGTTTTCCAGACAAGAGTACTGGAGGGGTTGCCATTTCCTTCTCCAAGGGATTTGACCGTGTATACAAAACGGTGATAACAATATAACTCATAATGGTAAAATTAAGAGTTACATGAATTATATATGGGTTTGGTAATAGGTTGTATTTGCAAATGTTTCATGACTCCTGTGCTTATTAGCTCACTTGTGCCCAACTCTTTGCAGCCCCATAGACTGTAGCCTGCCAGGCTCCTCTGTCCATGGGGATTCTCCAGACAAGAATATTGGAGTAGGTCGTCATGCCCTCCTCCAGGGATCCACCCAACCCAGGGATTGAACCTAGGTCTCTCACACTGCAGGTGGGTTCTTAACCAGCTGAGCCATCAGGGAAGCCCATGAATACTGGAGTGGATAGCCTATCCCTTCTCTAGGGGATCTTCCCAACCCAGGGGTCAACCCGGGGTCTCCTGCTTCATGACTCCTGGGATCTTAATAAAAATTATTTTTTCCGTTCTTTCTCTCAATTATAAAAGAAGGTAAACATTTGGAAGTTCTAAATGATCGGATAAGAGTTTCTTCCCAGTTCAGAACAGAGTGGTCAAAAGTTTTTCAGGGGACATAACATGGTCCAGGGAGAGGATGTGGGTTTTAGGATCAGTAAACTTAGGTTGGAACCCATTTACTATTTAAGTGACTTTATCTTGGAGGAAGCTGTTCAATGTTAAGCCTCCACCTCTTGGTAATGTGTTTAGAACATGAATAAGTGCTCAGTTAACAGTATTATTTTTACTATATTATTAAGAATTGGGTATAAGTTGGACTTCAAAGGATGGATAACTCCTGGACTAGATCCTCCGTTTCTAGAGGACAGAGGCTGCATCCAGAGCCCTGGGTCTGGCTCAGAGAATTGCCTCCTGGTCACAGGTTAGTGCTCGCACTGGACACCCAAGTCTCTTTTGAACCACACAGCCACCAGCTAGGGTGCTCGCTGCCTGATATACACCTCTCACTCAGCATGTGAGGACAGGTCCCTCTACTGCCACCCTCCATCTTGCTGCTTCAAGCCATCACCATTCCTCACCTGAGCCAAGGCAAAAACCTCTTCTGTCTTTCTGTTTCTGTTCTTACCAACTCAAACCCAGAGTGATCTATGTTTAAAAAATAAAATAAAATCTGATCAGGCCCTCCCCCACCTTCTCCTGCCTCCCCGCCCACCTTGCTTGTGATGCCAGTTTCACCTCTGGGCTTTACGCAATTTGCTCTTGGCCATCAACCCTCACCCTCCAATTCTTCCCCTGGCTACTCCTACCCATCCGTCAGGTGTTGGCTCACAAACTAAGGAGGGTACAAGAAATACCATGTTTTATAATTTTTTCAGAGCAAATTAAGTATTTTGGGCTCCATTCTGCTGTGCTGCAGCAGAAATTAGATCTCTGCTCACTGAGGCATCCTTTCTTCTTTGAGGGTCTCACAAGCATTTAGGATGCTCAGAAACGGGCAAGGACCTTTGGTCCATCTGCATGCCTGCTCCTATCCTCACTGCCAACTCTGAGGGGCCTTGAAGGAGGTGGTTCCAGTGTTCAGGGGTCTTTGCTCAGGCTGGGAGACTCAGGTTGACTTCAGATTTCCTTTGGAGGACCCCAAAACCTCAAGCCTCTGAAGATTACCATCTCGCTGGGTACCACCAGCCACTGGGGCACAGACTTCCATTGCTCCTAAGAGGTTCCTCCTCTCCATCCCTTCCCTGCTCCTCAAACAATGATTAGGGTTCCTCTCTGCTGTGAACAGGAAGCACTAAGGACCTGGCCACTTTACTAAAGAATGGGAAAAATTCAGAAACAAAATATGTGCTATAAAACCTACTTACCAAAAGGGTTTCACTGTGATCATCTAATCTAAATCAGGTCCCCAGTCATACTCTCTACTTTCTATATCCTGCAGTTGTCACTGTTGGGACCCAGATCCCCTCTGCTTGGTCTGTCTGGGCACCTACTCCCTCACTGTTGATTGTCAGTTCAGTTCAGTCGCTCAGTCGTGTCCGACTCTTTGCGACCCCATGAATCGCAGCATGCCAGGCCTCCCTGTCCATCACCAACTCCCAGAGTTCTCTCAGACTCACATCCATTGAGCCCGTGATGCCATCTAGCCATCTCATCCTCTGTCATCCTCTTCTCCTCCTGCCCTCAACCCCTCCCAGCATCAGGGTCTTTTCCAATGAGTCAACTTTTCACATGAGGTGGCCAAAGTACTGGAGTTTCAGCTTTAGCATCATTCCTTCCAAAGAAATGCCAGGGCTGATCTCCTTCAGAATGGACTGGTTGGATCTCCTTGCAGTCCAAGGGACTCTCAAGAGTCTTCTCCAACACCACAGTTCAAAAGCATCAATTCTTCTGCGCTCAGCCTTCTTCACAGTCCAACTCTCACATCCATACATGACCAAAGGAAAAACCATAGCCTTGACTAGACGGACCTTAGTCGGCAAAGTAATGTCTCTGCTTTTGAATATACTATCTAGGTTGGTCATAACTTTTTGAGTTCACTCAGACTCACGTCCATTGAGTCTGTGATGCCATCCAGCCATCTCATCCTCGGTCGTCCCTTTCTCCTCCTGCCCCCAATCCCTCCCAGCATCAGGGTCTTTTCCAATGAGTCAACTCTTCGCATAAGGTGCCCAAAGTACTGGAGCTTCAGTTTTAGCATCATTCCTTCCAAAGAAATCCCAGGGTTGATCTCCTTCAGAATGGACTGGTTGGATCTCCTTGCAGTCCAAGGGACTCTCAAGAGTCTTCTCCAACACCACAGTTCAAAAGCATCAATTCTTCGGCGCTCAGCCTTCTTCACAGTCCAACTCTCACATCCATACATGACCACAGGAAAAACCATAGCCTTGACTAGACGGACCTTAGTCGGCAAAGTAATGTCTCTGCTTTTGAATATACTATCTAGGTTGGTCATAACTTTTCTTCCAAGGAGTAAGCGTCTTTTAATTTCATGGCTGCAGTCGCCATCTGCAGTGATTTTGGAGCCCAAAAAAACAAAGTCTGACACTGTTTCTACTGTTTCCCCATCTATTTCCCATGAAGTGATGGGGCCAGATGCCATGATCTTCGTTTTCTGAATGTTGAGCTTTAAGCCAACTTTTTCACTCTCCTCTTTCACTTTCAACAAGAGGCTTTTTAGCTCCTCTTCACTTTCTGCCATAAGGGTGGTGTCATATGCATATCTGAGGTTATTGCTATTTCTCCCAGCAATCTTGATTCCAGCTTGTGTTTCCTCCAGTCCAGCATTTCTCATGATGTACTCTGCAGAGGCAGTGGGGATTCTGCATATCTTTCTTGCTGTTCCTCCTACTCAGAATGGTGAGGGTTGACCAGGTCTAACAAGAAGTCAGGCAGAGAAATTTGCAGTTGTTGGAAAGCCCATCTGAAGTGGGATTTCACACCCACTCTCTTGAAGCATGGTCTTCACCCTGTGTGTGTGCACCTTGAGATCTGATTGTGTGAGGTCGTCACTGTTAGGAAGACATAGAATACAGAAAATGAAGACAAAATTCTGGAGTTTTTCAGTGCTACTTAAAGTCATATGATATGGGAGGTTGGGATTGACATATATTCACTGTTTTCCCTGGTGGCTCAGATGGTAAAGAATCTGCCTTCAGTGCCAGAGACCTGGATTTGATCCCTGTGTTAGGAAGATCGCCTGGAAGAAGGAAAGCACAGCCCACTCCAGTACTCTTATCTGGAGAATCCCATGGACAGAGGAGCCTGGAGGGCTATAGTCCACGGGGTCACAGAGTCAGACACAACTGAGCTACTGAGCACACACACTGTGTATATAATAGATGACTAATGAGATATAGCACAGGGAACTCTACTCAATGTCCTGTGGTGACCTAAGTGGGATGGAAATCCAAAAACAGAGGGGATATATGTATACACATGGCTGAGTCACTTTGCTACACAGCAGAAACTAACAGAACATTGAAAAGTAACTGTATTCCAATAAAAATTTACAAAAATACATAAAGTTATGTGATAGGCCAATTCGAGCTAAAGATGAAAGTTCACTGACAGTTGGGGAAATGGTATTCTCCTGGTGAGGTGGAAATGACCGAAACAATGCCCAGAAGACAAGATGGTCAGAATGTGTCTCTTGTTAGCAAATAGATTTGGAAGATGCCCAGAAAACATTGCTAAATAGATCAAGAAGCTTTATGGGAGGTTTGTTAATGCAATGGAAGGATAGATGTTTCTAAGCAGATTCAGCTAAAGTATTTCCTAGATTTGGCTTTGATGTGAAATTATCCACAGAAGAACGTTTTATTTTGGGAGAGCCACCAAAGGAAAGATATAGGGCTTTTGTGATGGCTTAGATGTAAAGAATCCGTCTGCAGTGCAGGACACCCAGGTTTGATCCCTGGGTTGGGAAGATCCCCTGGAGAAGAGAGTGGCTACCCACTCCAGTGTTCTTGCCTAGAGAATTCCATGGACAGAGGAACTTGGAGGGCTACAGTCCATGGGTCGCAAAGAATCAGACACGGCTGAGCGACTAACACTTTCACTTTAAAAGGAAAGAGGTACTTTCCTTTGATGAGAAGAAACATTATAGTAAAAGGCTGTTAAAAATGAGAGCAGTGTTTTATGAGAGAGGAAAAAAAAATGCTCTAGAAGCAGTGGTGGAAAGAAACTTTGGAAGGGAGCAGAAATGCAGCTGGATTTCAGAGACAATACCATGGTCACACGAAAGCCGCCACGGGAGAGAAGTGGAGATCAAAAAGACTGGACCCCTGACCCATGATGTATTATTTATATCATTTTACTACGTGATAGGAGGGATTAAGAAATTCTCTTACCCCAGAGAACAGAGGTCACCTATGGTGACTCAAAAGACAGGTTAGACTTGAAGCCATTTCTCATCTGTCTTTCATTTCTTTAAAAGACGTTGTTATTTGTTCCTTTGGGGCCGCTCTGAGTCTCCGTTGCTGTGCACGGTTACTCTCTAGTTTCGATGCTTGGTCTTCTCATAGCGGTGGCTTCTCTTCTTGAGGAGCACGGGCTCCAGGCACACAGGCTTCAGCAGTTGCCCTATGGTATGTGGGATCCTCCTGCACCAGGAATTGAACCTGTGTTTCTGTGTTGCAAAGTGGATTCTCAACCACCGGACCACCAGGGAAGCCCTAGTGGTTTTGTCAAAAAAAACCATATGTCCAATATATTCCTTATCCTTTTAAATCCCCGTTTTATTGCATATTTTATAATGTACATGATATATTAGTACAGTACATGCTTTAATTTATAAAATAAATATGCATATATTGTCGATGCCTGCTGACAACTTTTTCACCCATATGGGCTCCAGGTCACACCATTTAGAGACCACCATGCGAGAGACAAACAGTGCTCAAGTAAAAGGGACAGAGGAGGGTCACGCTGATTTTCCTTCTGAAATGATGAATGCCACTCAAATATGAGTTTTAAACAGTGTTTCCAGGAAACTGCCTATAGAGTTCATGATTCCGCATGTTTAAAGGATGACACTGCTACTTTCCTAAGCAAGCAAGCAGATTCAAACATCCTTCTTTCGGCAGAATCAGTTCTCTGAATACTGATCAATAAGATAGAGGGGCTTTTGTTTTAAAAAATAGTTTCTTGTGTCTACCTCTGTAGAGACCCGGTTACTCACACTCTTAAACAATCACGGGGCTCATCGCAAGTAAGAGACATTTCTGTGAAGCTCAGGCTGTGTCCTGCCTTCTCTGGGTGTCTTGCCATCTTCTGTGATCCCTCAGCATCAGAGCTGCAAATGTTGCAGTGTGACAGAGCTTTGTGGTTTTGTCTACTGAGAAGCTGGAGTAGGAAATGGCAACCCACTGCAGTATTCTTGCTTGGGAAATCCCATGGACAGAGGAGCCTGGAGGGCTACAGTCTATGGAGGTGCAAAGAGTGGACATGACTGAGCGACTGAGCACGTGCACACACGCACACACACGCGCACACGCACACACACGCACGCACGCACGCATGCACACACACACACTGCTGAGAAGTTCCTGGTGGAAACTAACATAGTTCTAACAGGGGACAGTTCTTATTTTATTGTCTGTTTCACACTTAACCCTTAAATCACAGGACATAGCTGGTCTGAGAACCAGTGTCTCGGTGGGTGACTGCTTTTAAGAGTGAATTATTCCCCACAAATAACTATAGCTAGTCCACTCAGTAATTTCCAGGCAAGGCTAATTTAATTGCACCCAAGGCACTGTCCCAGTTATTAATATCATCAACCAATTACTAACAAGTATATAATTCTGAAGGGCAACTAGTGAACTAAAAAGTAAAATATTATACTTTAATTGCCATTTCTCTCTTCTCCCTTGATTCTTGCTTCCTCTTTCTAAAACCTAGATGCATGGATTTTAATTTGGAGAGCCTGTAAAGGCCTTCCAGGAATATTTGTTGACTGATACATTAATCAGTCATTTAATTTCAGCTGTTGCCAGAGAGAACTGCACCTAAATCGTACCCCCTAGACCATCTTAGGTGTGGTTATATATCTTCTTCTTTAAGCTATATTATGAATTGCTGTTACTTTTAGTGGGGAGGGGACCAGGAACTAAGGCTGTTTTTTTAATACTTGAAGTCTGGTGGATACATAGTGTTGAGTTAGTTTCACATGCACAGCAAAGTGATCCAGTTATACCTCTATACGTATATATTCTTTTCAGATTATTTTCCATTGTAGGTTCTTATAAGACACCAGTTCAGTCACTCAGTCGTATCCGACTCTTTGCGACCCCATGAATCGCAGCACGCCAGGCCTCCCTGTCCATCACCAACTCCCGGAGTTCACTCAGACTCACGCCCATCGAGTCAGTGATGCCATCCAGCCATCTCATTCTCTGTCGTCCCCTTCTCCTCCTGCCCCCAATCCCTCCCAGCATCAGAGTCTTTTCCAATGAGTCAACTCTTCGCATGAGGTGGCCAAAGTATTGGAGTTTCAGCCTCAACATCAGTCCTTCCAAAGAAATCTCAGGGCTGATCTCTTCAGAATGGACTGGTTGGATCTCCTTGCAGTCCAAGGTACTCTCAAGAGTCTTCTCCAACACCACAGTTCAAAAGCATCAATTCTTCTGCGCTCAGCCTTCTTCACAGTCCAACTCTCACATCCATACATGACCACAGGAAAAACCATAACCTTGACTAGACAGACCTTTGTTGGCAAAGTAATGTCTCTGCTCTTCAGTATTCTATCTAGGTTGGTCATAACTTTTCTTCCAAGTAGTAAGTGTCTTTTAATTTCATGGCTGCAATCACCATCTGCAGTGATTTTGGGGCCCCCCAAAATAAAGTCTGACACTGTTTCCACTGTTTCCCCATCTATTTCCCATGAAGTGATGGGACCAGATGCCATGATCTTCGTTTTCTGAATGTTGAGCTTTAAGCCAACTCTTTGACTCTCCACTTTCACTTTCATCAAGAGACTTTTAAGTTCCTCTTCACTTTCTGCCATAAGGGTGGTGTCATCTGCATATCTGAGGTTATTGATATTTCTCCTGGCAATCTTGATTCCAACTTGTGTTTCTTCCAGTCCAGCAT
Source organism: Aepyceros melampus (assembly GCA_006408695.1). NCBI lineage: Eukaryota > Metazoa > Chordata > Mammalia > Artiodactyla > Bovidae > Aepyceros > Aepyceros melampus. The sequence continues at coordinate 2,977 of SJXQ01008541.1, read as the reverse complement.
TTCTCATGATGTACTCTGCATAGAAGTTAAATAAGCAGGGTGACAATATACAGCCTTGACGTACTCCTTTTCCTATTTGGAACCAGTCTGTTGTTCCATGTCCAGTTCTAACTGTTGCTTCCTGACCTGCATACAGATTTCTCAAGAGGCAGGTCAAGTGGTCTGGTATTCCCATCTCTTT